>CM060955.1:73877368-74092368 GCA_030765055.1 Mantis religiosa | reverse complement strand
CTGAAGTTTTTTCTACCTCCCCATTCAGCCTGTAAGGCACATTATGTGACCCCTTTGAAAAGGATTCCTTCATTATTTCCTAACATCTGTTCCCTGAAAAATTTACAGTTTCCAAAGTCTTTTTCTTTTCTACATCGCTGGTCATAGCAAGATCAAGTCTGTCTTGCCAGGAATGAGCAGTCAAAATGAATCATCGTGGCAGTTTCCTCATCTCTTTGCATATTCAGCATATGCGTTCATCTTGTAGAATACTACCATATTCAGAAGTTAATGGAACTATTTTCTTTATTTGTGCTCTGTCAGTAGCGGTGAGAAAAGAGTGTCGTATTGACCTCAGAATATTCTTTTAATCCTACTTCTTCCAACAGTTTGTCATATGAGTTGGAATGCTTCTCCAATGCATGTTGTACGAGATTTTGGCACAGCTTTAAGCCAACATAAAGCATCTCGATACCATTCTGCCAGTTGATGATCTTTTGCATTTCCATAGATACTCTTATGTCCCAACATTCCTCGCATTTCTAACTTGTTAGGAGATAACAATTAGTCATTTCAAAATGAGTTTTGAGTTTACCTAACCAGAGAAAGGTGCTCTTAAAGCACTCTAACTTCCGTGAGGGTGAGAACTCGACGGCAACACTTTTCAATTCCTGTTTGAGTACAACTCAGGACAGCATTTTCTAAAAAATTATCCAAGGCTTGTAATAAAATTTTCCTATGGAGATGGACGCTTCTCAGTTGCTATATCGTGGCCTTCGGTGTATGATACTTATAATGGAATACTGGATGTAGTGAATTTATTTCACGAGCATTTTCTGTGAATTAACAAGTATATTCTGCTCCATATCGTTCACAATAAGCTTAAGTGTTCTTGGTAAGCATTATTTTTGGAACTTCGGTGGATTCTTAATCTATCATAATTTAAGCATTATATTTAATTTGTACATTAAAACCTTTATTTTTCGTAAAAAAATTAAATTGTGGGAAAGTCTTTCAGGGTTTTCCAAATTACCACGGTCCTTTCCCAACACACAAAAAGTAAATCTCCCTTTTTAAAACATTAAAATAGAATTTTTAATCCAATAGCATGGAAAATAATGGTATATATGTGAAGTTCTATAGAAATTATAATAATATTATAATTCTCTCAAATCTCAACGTAAAATAATTATACGTATGTCGAACGAGAAACAAATAATTCTATTATCAAGGATTCTGAAGTATTTCAAAGTATTTACTTATCTTCCAAATTTTATGTGCATTAAAGCATTGTTTTTATTTAGACTCGACATTTTCGTTCTGTACTTCGTACATGCATTGGGAGAAAAATATAGTACTTAAAACAGGCACTTGACACCCTGAAGAAAACTATTTTATGAAAGCCTACGTCTGTGTGTTGTTGTGATCTGCATAATTCACAAATGAGAAGTTGTTAAATGTGAAAGATGGTATTCTCGTTCACCCATTTCTAAAATTATGACAAAAATATTTATATTAAACATATTTTCATTTAAGAGTGCTCTTAATATTTTCAAAATCTTTGAATATATCTCCTTCCTCAAAATTCCCTGTAACAATATTGTTTAAGTAATTATAGGATTCAACATATTTTTATAAAATATTAAGTGTATATCTATAAATCTCTAAGAACAACGCCTGGAATCTTAATTCTGAATGGCCTGGCATAACTGTTAAACCATAATATAGTTGCGTCTTTGAGTCACGTTGTACGTGACGTCATGTATGATATCACCCTCTGATGGCGTGTGAGAATGTGAGTCCCCTTCAGCTGCTGTGGTGCAAACGCTGCGGACCCCTAGCAATGAAATGTGTAGTGTTTAACGCCGCTTTTACTACATATGGCACAGCAGGCGGTGACACTGATGGTACATGAGATGAAGATGAAGCAACGGTGGAATGAGATGGCGGGGGAAACCGGAGGTCCCGCAGAAAACCCACCCCAGCGCCGTGTTGTCCACAACAAATCTCACTTTGCGGTCGCCTGGGATCGAACCCGGGCCGCCTTGGTGAGAGCCAAGCGGTCTAACCACTGAGCGGACCCCTGGCACTCGTGGTACATCTGACGTTACTAGAGGAACCTGTGGCCGAACATTTGAGCCCCTCGCTGATTGGGAGTTATTCGTATTTGGTTGTACTCGAGGGGGCAGTGGTGCCTGATACCCGTGGGAGTTCGGATACGTCTCCGGACGGGGTTGAGGGAAGCCATATATTCCCTGGTACTAGCCAGCATAGCTAGTAGAAGGTGTGCTAGATCACCAGGTGGCCCTACCGAGGTTAATCGGTAGCCTTCCCCTTTGGGTTTGCCGCGCGTAAGTGGCGTATCCACTTCCATCCCGTCCTGTGTCTATTGGACCAGATGGGGGGAGGGTGCTTGTTAGTCTCTAGGTCTTGCTCTATGGAAAGCCCCACGGAGGCGTCGGTCGCCCTTTGGGGACATTTCGGTAACTTCCTGGTTATTAGAGGGGGTGTCAGTCTTCACTTTGTGGATTGCCCTGGTAGATACCCTCAGGTTTATATGTATGGATGTGCGTCCTCTTAGCTCACCGGATATCGTCCCGTGAACATGCTTTTTGTAACTAAGGGCATCTTGTATGAGGCGGTTCGCCTATGACCATTGTGAGTACAAGGTAATGTTGATATGACTGTATCTTTGATTTAATACACTTAGTATTTCAAACATGTCTAATGTTTCGTTAAATTACCTAAGAATCCAAACTTTTACTGCTAAGCATGAATCCAAAAGATTACCAACTAAGCTAAAGTTTCCCCTGGTCCGAACTGGCCAACTTTTAGAAGACCTACATCCAGATCCAACCATGGTCAGGTCGTAACAATATATCGACAGTATCTTTTAACATGACAAATAAATGTTTCATTCGTTTATATCACAATATATTTAAGTATTTCTGAGTAATTCATTGTTATTGGTTTTAACTTTCAAGTATTTATACTTTTTCTCAAATGGGAAGTCATTCACTGTTTTCCTCCTGGTCACGCAAAGAGAATGAAATTGTAAAACCGGCACTTGACGACCAGATTTTAAACTGACTATCGCTTAAAATTACTGTGTTTCCAAATTCCTTGTATACCCGCAAATTTCTATTTGATTAATGGTATAAACAAAGGAGTAAATAACGAGGTCATGTGAATTCAACGCATCAGATTGTTCATTTAGTGCCACCCTCTTCCTAACAACGGGTTTGAGCTAATAGGTATCGTTAGTACAGAAATAACTCCCCCCCCCCCCCCGCTCAGATAAGCTCCATTTCAGCATTGATGTTAGTTTCATTAGACTAGTACTTTTTGCTACTAACTAATATGTCTCGACAACATTCAGACATTTCACAGCTCACTTTTACGACTATTTTTAAGACCACCCATAAAACTACTCTTGCATAGCATTTATTTTCGCTGTCGCATTAAAACACCACTTCTACTTACATTTTGCTCGCTGCAGCATATCTTTGTTAACGAAATGAAAGCGTTGGAGCTCATGCGAAGAGCCCAAACCATCTCTTTGAGATTATGAATTCAATTAACGACCACAAGCTAATGAAACATCATCTCATTTTATGATAATCTGCTTATAAAGTATCTTATTATAAGGTGCTTAATTTTAACTTCGTAGTTTTCGAATTTTGAAACTGCCACTTGAAAGTAGCGACGAAATAATTTCTGACAAAACGATACGCAAAGTATAAAAGCAGCGCTATCATACAGGATATTCCATAAATTGAGACCTTGTGAAGGTTATCTCCAACAGCCGTAATTGCGTAAAGTTTACTAACTTCGGATGCCTGCTTTTATCCGTTAGCTACATAATTAATAGGTTGCGTGCTATAGGCGAGACAGTTCAGAAAATCCTGTAAGGTAGTGTACACTAATTTTAAAAGAACAGGGAATGATTAACAAAATTCTTATATTTCTCTGGTGAAATTTTTCGGTAAAAAATGTTATCTTTACAGCTGAATTTTTCTAGCAACCAATATTTGAATAGCTTTGAAATCTTTGTGGTATGTATATACAAATGTAAGTAATATTGAAAAGTTTTATACCAGTAACTTGCCTGTCATTTTCAGTAATCACGGGGCCCAAATGACCTTGTTGTCGACGGGCCCTTAAACACCACACTCACTCACTTTTCAGTAATCACTTCTAAGCATTTCTGATTTACATTTTGTGATAAATAATTGATATAATTTTACAAACTTGTAGTAAGTATATGTACGCAGAAGTCTTTAACAAATCCAACTAACATACCCGACACACTCCGGCGTTTCTCAGATTAGGCGATCAACGACCCATGCAATCAGACGGCTCTCTGACATCTATGAAGCAGGAAATTCCATCATTCTCCTGGACTGCTACATACTGCCAAACCTGAAGGAACAGTTGAAAATGAGAGAGAACGTAATGAAATCAAAATGATAGAAAAGTATAAGAGAAACATTAATATTCGTCTACCAAGCAGGGAAAATACGAAAAAACCAAGGCCAGACTGAAGGGTTGGCGAGAGTTGTATCCGGGACATCTTTCATACAAACTCACACGTTGCCGCGCGGTTCGACTAATTCTTTGACCATTTCATCTCTTCAAACAAAAGAGTGTGGAAGGCCCACTTTGCTTGGGCAAATAATAATATTTGCCTCCTTTAATTTCTCGAGTCACACTGGCAGTTGTTTTTTCTTTGGAACTATGGTAATCACTTGTTTTAGTGTTAACCTTTGAATTGATATACATTTTTGTTATTACACTAAATTCATGTACATTTACACTCCAAATTGGACTTCTGGACACTAGGAAGTTAGAGGAACAATTCTGACTAAACAAACGTTACCAAACTCAAGCCTGGAACCGAAATAGGTACCTTCGGTTTTGTTGGGCCTTAGACACAACAGTTTCACTTCTGATCAATGTTATTGCTTTCAGAAATTATGTCTATGAAATTTCCTGCTCTATATTTTTTGTAGCATTTTTTTTTTCACAAAACATATATCTCCTCTATTGGATTCCAAAATGCAAAATTCTTCCATAAAAATTAAACTGATTTTTTATGATTTTGCAATATTATCCAAAAATAAATCTGTATTTTTTACACTGATCTGGAGAGGGTTTTTGATAAGCTGCAAGTGAAAAATATTTTGTGCATTTTAGAAGAAACTAACCTATGCAAAGTTGCTGATATTTGGAGGGGAATCGGTAGGCCACCATGTTGGGCCCACTGAGCCTATGACCCGAAGTGGGGCACCACAGGGAGGAAGGATGAGGCGAAGGAGAGAGAGGGCGGCCGAAACAAGGAGCCACGACAGTACAAAGGGCAGATTCTCTACAGTTTACTGAGATAGAGACCTCCCACGACAGGTCAGGACAACGAACCCTCTCCTCTGCAGCGGAACGGCAACGAGCCAAGCAGCCGAGCTTCAAAGGTCCCTGGCTGGCGGTACCGAAATGGTCTCAGCAGAGGAGCGGAGACCGGCAGCCGACCTACAGGAAGTAGTTTACCTCAGAGCATATCATCCGGCCATGCACCGCCGAGACACCCGCCGACACTTCTATCCTGAAAGAAACCACCAGATGAGAGATGGTGTGAAATGATAATGGAAATGAAATGGAGGGACAGAAATTTCGTGGGATGTAAGTAACCTACCCAGCATTCGCCTGGTAACCCGGGAAAATCCCCGAAAAAACCATTGATCACTTAGGTAGGCCACGGGAACCGAAACCAGGTGTCCCGAATGCGGGCTACAGGCGAAACCACCTGAGCCATCCCGCTCGGTGAAGATATGTTTAAATTCACTTTTATACAATAAATTTAATTGAAATTATGTTGATATATGTTATTGATAAATGTATGCGCATGGGATATACTTTAAGCTCATGAGAGCTAACTTAGAGTTAATGAAATAATCGATTATTTTAATACCTGAATGGGTATATGATAGGGAGCAGATGAATAAAAGTTGTCTGTTACGCTGCTGAAAATGTAGTAAATATATGTGGAAACTAAATACAACACGAAATAAATTTATTTTTCAAATATTTAATGTGAAAAGTTCATGTAATCATAAGCAAATTTTTGTTGATTTTCAAATTGGAACTGGAGGGAAAGGGGATTGAGAAGGTAATGCCTATTAGGTATTTAGTATCTAGTTGTGAATTACTACAAAGTTAAGTTATATTTAAAGCTAATAACGAAGTCAGTATAGCAGGTTGACGTATATCAAATGGCACCAAGGATCTTAGTTAGCATTTCATGAAATAACTTACTAGGAATGGATGGACAACTTGAGGGCTAAAAATATGGAACGATTTTGATTTCTGTAATAAATAGGCTAGAAGAAGAACAAGAACAGGCGTTTAAGTAACCCCTAGTGTGATCTATAAAGTAATATTGAAGCATTCTGTAACCATTTGAATATCCTCAGAAAATGTTCACCTCCAGAAGAGACACACGTTTCAATGCAACAGTTTCCAATCATGTTAACACGCTAGGATGATGAATTGTGGACACCCAGAATCGAACCCGATATCGATGTCACCTTTGTGGCAATATGTCAAGTTGCTGTCAACCACAGAGGTAACTCATGTCAGTTGCATCTGTCAATCATTGCCCGTTCCTCTCAACAAGGTAATGTGGCCAACCTGGCTCACGTGGAAATGTTAATGTCTGTGAACCAAATGCCATACTTAATCACAAATCATACTGGAGTCGCTGATAGGGAATTTCATCTCATGTCAATCGTAAATAGTGCAGCATATCGGTTACATCAATACTTCTAGCCTCTGTTGTTTACTTTCTAACGCAGGTATGTGATAAATACAGAAAGTGTTCTATTTCATGAAATCATTCTATATCGATACTTCACCAGAAAAACATATGAGGCCCACTGGCAACAAAAAGCTATTTTTAAAAAGGGATTGAACGTTCATATATTGTTATATGTGTGATATGTCTGTGAACGGCATAACACAAAAACAAATGTACCATAAGCGCCATGGTTGGTATTGTAACAGTAGTTTTGGGTTATGTTCAGAAAAATTATGAAAAGTTTATACATTTATAAAAAAATGATTATGAAAATCTATTTCGTAATTTAAACAAGTAAAAATATATGAAATGTGTGATTGGCCGAAGTAATAATTGTATGACGTAATATGACGTAATGTTGTGACGTGGCATTAAATCGGCCAAGCACAAAATTAAGATAGGAGTAACGATAGTTACGAAAAATCAATAATCTTGGTATAGAGAGATGTTTTGTAATGGTGTGATGAATAGTGGTGCAAGATCAAGAACATTTAAATAATAGTTTGAATCTGTTTAAATACAATGAAGTAAGAATTTATCGATATGCTGCAAGTGACTGGGAAAGGAAGTTCAAGTAAAAAGTAATCTAAATAATACAATTAAATAGTTACAAAATTTGACTTCTCCGAAACTTTATTCCGAACCACGCCTTAAAACCAAGAGTCTCATGACTCTTAGTTAACCAAGTACAATCATCAAGAAACAAATCAACGAATTTGTTATCTCTGGCTTCTCGACGTGGATCTTCGAAAAGTCAACGTGCATCCCATCTCAAATATAAAAATCCCGTACAAAATTGCGCCCGAACGTGTGGATTAAGATGGAGAGAAATTAACGACGAATAGTCCCAAATTCCTGTCCCAAATGGTGCCCGAACGTGTGGCTGATGAAGACGTAGATAAATTAACTACGGACACAAATTTATGTCCCAATATTTAGTTTTACTCTTTTCTCAACATACGACACAAAGATTTAAACAATCACAAATTTCTCCCTCCTTAAGATTATCCATTCACGTAGAGAATTTTTATAAAATGTTGATATTAATACAATATATTTAAGATTTTTTCAGGAAAAATAAAAATGATATGCTTAATTTTCTCTGGAGAAGTTGTGACGTCCTTTTCATACTGGATGAATTCTACATAACTCTGTTAATTTTTGGAAATTAATTATTTCTCCACACTGGCCGTATATAGGCTAAGGTTTTTGATAGATATAGTCAACATAAAAAGTTCAATGCCACGGCCGGAATTTGAACCACGGATCTTCTAGTTTCCCTCCAGTCGCTCTTACCCTTTGAGCTACCACGGCCAATTTGCCGTCGTGACATTAAATTCTCCAATTGACTCATATATCTCCCCGGTAAACCACTATGGGCTCTCGTATTTGAAATACTCTGTTTGTGGCGACTTTCTAACTCAGGCTTCATCACTTAACTCTTATTATTTTAGTTAATTGATGAAAATTAAACCTTTCTTCACACTAGCCGTATATAGGCTAAGGTTTTTGATAGATATAGTCAACATGAAAAGTTCAATGCCACGGCCGGGATTTAAACCACGAATATCTTGGTTTCCGTCCAGTCGCTCTTACCCATTGAGCTACCATGGCCAACTTGCCGTCATGACACTAAATTCTCCATTTGACACATATATTTCCCCGGTAAACTACGAGGGGCTCCCTCTTTCGAGATACACCGTTTGTGGCGACTTACTGTCGTAAGTACTTAAGTCCCAGGCTTCATCATTTAACTCTTATTATTGTAGTTAATTGATGAAAACTAATCATTTCTTCAGATTATCCGTATATATTCTAAGGTTTTTGATGGATAGAGTCAACATGAAAACTTCAATGGTCACGGAAACCAGGAGATCCGTGGTTCAAATCCCAGCCATTGCATTGAATTTTTAATGTTGACTCTATCTATTTATGTAATTTCGTTTAGCTATAAGATATATTTAACTTACTATGCAAAGTGTAGCTCTCTTTAAAACAGGCAATGAATTTTACACATATTTCTGTTTCACCAATAATACCTGAGTTATCCGCTATTATTTTATATTTTTAAAAGTGTTGCTGCTATTCATCATTTCTTGCAATGGAATATCAAGCCACAGATATAGAAATATATGACTGTTTTTCTTTCTGTATTCTCCTTGTACTACAGTAAAATGCGTAATTGATTTATCTCAGTTAAGGTTCTCTCCAATTAGCAGAAAAACGTGTTTTCGTAGAAGTAGTTTGTGGTTGCTACATAAAAATAAAAAAGCTACGTAGAGAAGATAAAGTCTATGAAACATAAAACGTTATTCCAGTAAGCAAAATACGATATGGTAGGAAAAACGATGCTGAAGCTTGGAGATTCTATGATTCCAAGTAACAATTCTTTGAGTTTCCCTAAATCAATATACTCCACAAAAAAATGCAATGTATTCATAATACATTTTCTATTACCGTAATTTCAAAATCATACCGATCTGTTAAATGTTATCTGTCAAGGGTTGTACTTCCGTTCACATTAAGTTATCCACGATAGGTTTATGTTTAGAGTTAGTTTCAAATTAAATATAGCTGTTTAGTTACTTGATTATAACTGTGCACAAATATTTAATGTGTTTAAATACATAGAAAGGAGAGGAAAAAGGTTAGTACTTCAAACTGTTATATGAATTTGCTTAATTCCTGATTGTGCAGTCAAATATCATGGCGTACATCTTGATCGTCGCCTGACATGGAGTACACATATCAAAGACAAACTAAATCAAGCCTATGCTCGTCTTGACAAGTTGTATCCCATCCTCAACCGCAAATCCTCTTTACGAGTCGAATGTACGCTGCTATTATACAAGAGTATTCTACGACCATTTTATCTATATGCCAGTGCTGTATGGGGATGTGCTTCACCTACTCATATTCACCAACTCCAGGTGTTTCAAAACAGAATATTACGATTGTCTGTGAACGCCCCGTGGTACATCCGGAATGCACAGCTGCATAGAGAATTGGACATAGCATTAATGAGTACATCTGTACAACGACAAGCAGATTCTTTTCTAACCTTCCTTATGTATCAGGTGATTTGTTCTTCCAACTGGGACATCGCTTTGATGCTGCACCAAGATTGAAGGCACGCTTGCTACAGGACATTTTATTTCTATAATGTTTATTTATTATGTAATGAAGAAGTTATTTAATTTATACTCACACTAACCAGACCAGTTTGCTTGAGGGCTCTAATATTAGTATCCTCTTTCCGTGTATACTTTAATTTTATTATGTATATTATGTATATAGCTCCACAATTTGTATAGCACTAACTGTGCTGAGCAATTGAAATAAAAAAATTCAACCAAAAAGGACTGCTATATGAATTTCCTATTCTGTTTCTTATTGACCATTAAACGATTAACCTAAATTAATTTATTATATATGGCATCTTTGACCACTTTTTTGCAACATACACTATTTAGGAAAGACTGGGCTTTGCGAGAAGTTTATATAAAATACTGATTTTAAAAAAGTGCACGCTTTACGTTTGGTTATTGTTATCTTATTTTAAAGTTTCTGAATTACATAAAACCTTACACAACCAATCTAATAACAGCTGCTTCATAAGTTATTTATGGAAAAATTAAGATAATTTTATTTGATCTATCAATGTATGAAGCATAGAAGTTTTAATTAACAATGTAGTAACGCCTGTTTAACTAAATATAGCACAACAGGCGGTGGACACTGGTGATAAATGAAATGACATATTTAGTAAAAGAATCCTAGAAGGAAATCTTCAGCCAGGAAGGATAATCGTACGGGATTTGAATCGCGTAACACGGAAATGCAGGCCTCAGAATTTATCACAGTGGCATATTAATTGGTGATCAACAAGGTAGAAACACTTCTCCATACGGATGTTAGTTGTGCGGGAAGGATTCTTTTACTTATTTATTTGTTTTGTTTATTTATTTATCTATCTATTTGGGTACTTTCTTTTAAACATATAGCCAACAAAACTACGCATGTAAAACATAACGGACGAAAGATACTTAAGTATTAAATCAAATACAGAGCAAAAGAATCACACATTTTTATGACAATATTTAGCTAATAAAATAGCCAATCAGTTCACTAAAAGTGTATGTCTATCTCTTTAAATTACCAAAAGTTTTAAAATTATGAATATACTTGACCAGTATATTATGAATAAAAAACATTGTATTCATGTTTAGCTTATATAGTTGAGGCTTAATCTCTTTAGAAATAGTTGAGCCATCCTTGAAGATGCTAAAATTGAGTTCCAAGTTTATTTGAATTTCATATTTTATCCATTCTGTTTACATAAATGTTTTCCTTTTCTGAAATGATTTGTTTATAATTTCTGTAGGTTCTAAATGTGCATTTCCCAGTAAATTTAAATATCCAAACGTTGGATGAAATACAAAACGGTTGGGTGTCTATATATTCCCCTCTATTTAAAATATATTAAAATCCTTAATTTTTAGTGACGGTGTTGCCGGTTAGAGTATAAAATTGAATGCTTCCAATATGTCAGTAGTATAAGTTGGCAACTTGCTATACTCACTTTCTTCTCGGGCAGCCAGCCAGGTGAAAATATGATAAGATATCAACGTTTCTGGAGTGTGCAGCTCTCCCATCATCAGGATATTTATGAAATTGTATATCCAAAAATGAAATATTGGATATACCACAACTATAAACAAAGACAAAACACTATCAATATTCGCATTACAGAACAAAAGACTGTTTTCAATAAATTAAATGCCAGGTCAGGAGATGGCGTGGGTATAGAAAATTGTGTCAAAGAAACGTAACTACTTAATTTGATTATCAAGCTGCATTGATCTTTGCTTCTTAATTCGATGGATTTCCATTTTAAGGCCGGTTTCCATGAGGAGCTGAACTGTAATCCAGCATCACGATTAAGCGTGTTCCTTTCAGAGGATATCGCCAAAGCCTCCTTAATTCTCCGCTCCCAGTAACTGTTGCAGCATATAACACTTTCATATTTTGTGGCATGTATATGTAATTTATTACCAAATTCAGGTTTTTATATTATGATGCATTCCAAAATAGTTCATCGGAAATTTAGGGAATATTCATAAAACAGTTGCAGAATGCAGCGGGGAGATTTCAACAGTATTTGGAAGTCGCTTTACAATCCTGAAATTTAATTTATCTATTCTCTGTAGTTCATAAGAAAATGGGCCATTTATAGCAAAGCTTACCATTCACCAAAATAACTTTTCAAAACGGAAATGTGAAAAACAGAAACGCATTTACCTGTAAAGATAGAAACCTCATCACATAAGCTCATATAAGCTATCCTAGATAGGTAATTGACAGTATCAAATTTTAGTGCATGGCTTCCTTAAAAAAATGAACTAAAGAATACACGCCACTATAAATTGAGTGGGAGTTCTGCGGGTTCCTTACTCTTTGTGAACTAGTATTAAATTTGCGTTAAAATTGCTAATTTAAAATAAATATTTTATATTTACATTATATGAACGAATGATTTACTCTGCATATTCCAAAATTTTACAATTTACAACTTTTGGCTACACTTTGCCTTGTTGACACCTTGGCTTATTTGACACCCTGGTTTTCTGCTCAGCCAGGTAGCTCTTAACCTCCATGCCTCCTTGTTACTTAATTAGCCCCTTCCACCCACATCTTCCGTTCTTATATTCTTTACATTTCCTGCCCATTTTTCTTTTACTTTCTGTAAGAACTCACCAATACTTCTTACCTTCTTTTCCGCCATTCCTGTTAACATTGTTATAGCTACTATCCTCTGCTCTACTTTCTCCCATTTTTCCTCCCAAATCTTTTTCTCCATATTACTATCTCCTTGCATTCTCTTACTTGGGGTGTATGCCTTTTTACCACCACGCAACTCACAAATTGCCTTTTCCCTACCTCTTATCCCTCTAAGGAATATTGTTTCTGTTCTCATCCAAGCTAGTCCTTCTCTCTCTTGCCTATTGCAGTAATCTATGTATGCTTCTCATCCATAGTTTCTCTTCATTTGTTTGTAAAATTGTAATGATTTCATATTTTCTAGACTTCCCCGTATTTGCTGTCGTTCTATATCTTCTATTTTGCATTTTACCAATTTAGCCACATCGCTTGTAATCCTCCCCT
Source organism: Mantis religiosa (assembly GCA_030765055.1). NCBI lineage: Eukaryota > Metazoa > Arthropoda > Insecta > Mantodea > Mantidae > Mantis > Mantis religiosa. The sequence continues at coordinate 74,079,374 of CM060955.1, read as the reverse complement.
CTGAAACAGGATTTTTATGGTGCACATGCGATGTTTGAAGACGACGATCTATAAGCCCCGAGTTGTGTAAATTATGTTGAAACAGGAGTTTTGGGTGCTAGGGGGATGGTGTGAAGTTTAAGATGCTTTGATGATGCCTCACGTTGTGGTGACATTCTCTTATTCTCCTAAACGATTGAAGAAGTGTTTCTTATTATTACTTGCTGCAGTTCACGAACATCCATCTTCTGTGATGACCAAACATATTCTCATACAATTATAGTTATTACACTCCTAATAATCACACACGCGATTTCTTTAATTTTCAAAAAATAAACTTCCTGTTTTAATTTTATTTTGGTCCGTTTGCTTCGTCATATTCCGCAATCCAGAATACGTCTGTTCTCTTCGACGTTACACAATCAAAAGACGCTTTCTTTCCTAGCTGTTTTACCAAGATTATTGATTTTTCTTTCCTTTGTTTCAATCACTACCAATCAAACTTAATTTACACTGGTCCACATCACACATTACGTAATCTCATTTTTAAAACCAACAATCATAAAATATTAACATTATTTCACTTGCAGATAGCGTCATCTCATGACCTACTGAATTTTAACAATTTATTTATTTATTTTCTTATTCTAACATGTCCTAAACCAAAACAACCGCCACACCTCTAATCTCCATATATTCCCCATTCCAGTTTTTTCCGAAATTCCCCCTATTTTTGCCTACCAACTATTTGAGTTCACTAATGTTTTTTGTTGTCTCATGCATAATTTCGTAATTTTCCCTTCTTCTTTGGTCAAACACCTATACGAAAATGTTATTATTCTTTCCATTAATATTTCATTTCTTCTTGTCTTTCCTAATTGTACTAAAGCTACTTCCCTAGGTGCTGACCTTGGTAAGTCTAGCTCTTTACAAAACCTTCTGTAGTTTTCATCCACCGTCTTGTTTACCTCTGTGCCCCTCCTAAATCTCCACTGTATACTGCATTTTGGATTCCACTAGTGCTTCATACATTCTTTCTAACCACTTGGCTGTCATTTATATTTGCATATTCTTCTCCCATTCATTACTGCCCTTCCTTTTGCTTCAATTTTTCTATGTGCTCCCAATGTGTCATTGTTATTCAACCTCACTACTAAGTATACAAATTCATTTACCACTTCTTTACTTTTGCCATTTAGCACCCAATTTTCATCTAATATTGTATAGTAATATTTCATATAAATTTGCAAGTGTTTAGGTATGTGTGTTTCTAGATAAAAATATGTGTATAAAAATGTAATTGGTGATTCAAAAGCGTAACACTGTAGAGAAAAAAAAGGTGCTAGTTTTTTAAATATTTATCATTTTCTTTCACTTTGAGTGTGAAGATTATGTACGATTCCGATTAATATTACATCAAATATTTTGTACATTTTATTGTGGAATAGCTTTGGATATCCAAAAATTAAAATGATTACGGGGAAAGCATTCACGTAGTTTATTCAAGTATCAATTTATACTTATGGAATGTATTGTTTCAAGATTCACTTACACATTTTAAAATTAGAAAATTTAATTATATGCGTTTGATTTCATTTCAATGTACTTATTTTAGTTTCATTATGCCTTATAATTATAATACGTCATACAAATTTATATCCCAGCGTAGTCCCGACTTCTGGGCTTTAACTGTATTATTTTCTAGACGTAATAATTTACCTTTTACATTTAATTGTGCCAGTGCAGGGGAAGACAATGTCGAAGCATAGAAGTATATACGTCTCAGTATGTATTTATATTCTGGACCGACAGTAGATGAATTGATAGTAACTACAACTAAACATTTCAAAATTACGTCATCGTCATCTAGTTAAACCATGCAGCCCGTTTCAGTTCTTAATTTACCATTTATTTCCTTAATTTTGGTTTTCTGCCACTTGCACATGATAGGAAAAGAAATTGTTCCGAAAAAAAGATTTCATATTGACATATCGTTGGAGGTATGATTCCAGAACTTCTGCGTGCTCAAAAAACACATCCTTAGAAAACTTTTTTGTGTTTCTGTCATCTGTCAACTTAACTAAAACAAATTAAAAAAAATTAATGTACTGAAAAGTGAAACGTTTAATAAATATGAAATTCCTTATATAAGTCAGCATAAGTCCACCTTGATAGTGTACATGGTAGCGTGCCTGTCTCAGTCTTAGTGGTCCCGAGTTCGAATCTCGCAAAGGGTGAGTTACCTGGATAAGGATTTTTTCTTGGTTTTCCCTCACCCTGAAATACGCATGTCGGGTAACGCTAGGCTCTGTGGAACCTGGGCTCATTTGGGCATCATTTCACTCATTTCATTGATCGTCCGATATGACAACGTTGGAGGACGTAAATTAAAATAGAAAGGAAGGAGGGAAGGAAGCAGGGAAGGTAGGAGGGTAGGAAGGAGGGAAGGAAGGAGGGAAGGAAGGAAGGAGGGAAGGAAGGAAGGAAGGGAGAAAGGGAGAAAGGGCGTAAGGGAGTAAGGGAGTAAGGGAGTAATGGAGTAAGGGAGTAATGGAGTAAGGGAGTAATGGAGGAAGGGAGGAAGGGAGGAAGGGAGGAAGGGCGGAAGGGCGGAAGGGAGGAAGGGCGGAAGGGCGGAAGGGAGGAAGGGCGGAAGGGAGTAATGGAGTAAGGGAGTAAGGGAGTAATGGAGTAAGGGAGTAATGGAGGAAGGGAGGAAGGGAGGAAGGGAGGAAGGGAGTAAGGGAGTAATGGAGTAAGGGAGTAAGGGAGTAATGGAGTAAGGGAGTAATGGAGTAAGGGAGTAATGGAGTAAGGGAGTAATGGAGGAAGGGAGGAAGGGAGGAAGGGAGGAAGGGAGGAAGGGAGGAAGGGCGGAAGGGCGGAAGGGAGGAAGGGCGGAAGGGAGGAAGGGAGGAAGGGAGGAAGGAAGAGCAAAGTCAGGCTATTCTAAATGGATATCATACAATTTTTAGAAAAGGCTCCCTAAAATAAGACCTGAAGCTTTCCTGGCGACGAATATGCTCAAGCTGTTCTGGGAAAGCAAGACAGGTGGAAAGACAATTAGACATAGACGTTTCGGGAGTGTGCATCTCTCCCATCATCAGGATATTTATTAAATGTTATAACCACAGATGAATCACTGGATATAATACAAATATAAATAAAGACAAGACACTACCAACATTCACATTAATGAACAAAAGACTGTTTTCAGTTAATTAAATGCCAGGTCAGAAGATGGCGTTAGTATATAAAATTAATTGTGTCAAAAAACGTAAATACTTAACTTGATTATCAAGCTGCGTATATCTGTACTTCTTAAGTCGACGGATTTCCATTTTTAAGGATTTCTAATCGTCTATCTAACTGGCTTGCTTCCCGAGAACAGCTTGAGCGAAAAGGCTCCCCGTTTCAAGCTACTGCTTGTACGAAAATATTTTGTCCCCAAAATGGTTGTAAATCAAACAAATCATCATACACTTTAGAAGTGAATGGAGTAACACATATACGTACTTTCCCTAAATCTATAAATTGATTTTGTATCTTTGTGTAGATCTTTAAAAAGGTAAGAGCTAAACAGAAATTTAGGAACATGTAGATCTCCTGAAAACATACAACTTACTTCAATGTTTTCCTTCTATTAACCATTTTCAAGATAAAGTTGCTATTGATTTGATTTTCCCATTCTTTTATTATGTACCTTTAGAATATCACCATTCTTTTATTTCTCGTGATGACATGTAGAATTTTAAATTTGGAAATTAACATATGTGAAATCGTTTCTTACATATTTTACTGCGCCCACCTCGGTGGCGTAGATGGTAGCGTTTCTGCCTCACGTTCAAGAGGTCCCGAGTTCGAATCTCGGTCAGGGTGAGTTATCTGGATAGGGTTTTTCCGGGGTTTTCCAATATCCTGAAAGACGAATGTTGGGCAGCTCTAAGCTCTATGGACCCCGGACTCATTTGAGCTTCATTTCACCAATTTGCATCGTCCGATATGACTTAAAGTTGAAGGACATAAATTACAAAAATATATATATTTTACTATCCTTTTAGTCTTCAGTTTGCCTCTTGTACCTTCAGCAAAAAGTGTAGCAAACGTATCCTGATTAATGAAGTAGAAGGAAAAATAAGCTTTTAGGATTTATACTGTCCTTCCATTTAAGAATTCCATCGCTTGTAATTCATTCTTTCTGCTGAAACTCATCCGTGTTTTATGAGCTTGTGAGCGACATTTCTGTTGTTTATGTACTTAGGTTCCTTCCACTGCACTGCACAATAAAACCTCTCGGGTGTTTAAATGAAAAACTGAACTCATTTCTGCAGATTGCCTTGTGACTTCTCATAAAATTCCCTTACTTGTTTTCGAACTCTATTCCCCGCTGAGAATTGCTCATAAAAGTGTTTATTTTTGCTCTTTTCACAAAGAAACAGTGAACCGCAAGCTAGAAATTGCTCGGGCAACCCATAACAGTGAAGCACCAATCGCTGAGAAGAAGAGAAAGAAAGGAGAGCTGACCGCATTAGAAGTTTTCAGGAAAGTCAGCGGGAGAAAAAGCATTAATGGACTGTAGAAAGAGTGAGCAAGTGACTATTCCTCCTGATAAAGAAGCTGTGCTGAATGATTAATGAACATCACATCTTTCTGTGACAGTTTCAGTTTCTTTAGAAAAGACGTTTCACTTGTTTGTTGTAGCGCAGACAGCTACTTTAGGGTCCCATGTTCAGCTCGGTCACCTCCATTTTTTATGAAACCATCGACGTTTTTTCTATTTTTATGTCCCCACTTCCTAACCTGGTTAGGAAAAATGCTATATTGCATCAGAAAATCATTTTGAATAAGAACTGCCCTTTAGCAAAGCTGTATTTTTTCGAATATTTTAAGTGTTTGTGTAATTTTATTATTTTAATTAATAGGATGGTAATAAATTATTTAAAATATATTTATAACTTGAATAAATGCATACAGTTGTTGCTCCTTAACTAAATTGCCCAATATTTTCTCCATAATTTCTTTGTTTGAATCCATAGATCAAAAAATTAGAAAATGAAAGCAATACGATGAGATGCAGGTCAAAAGCATTAAAAAGTGCTTAATTATAAATAAAATATGAACATCTTAAAAGCTATTTGTTTTGTGTTTTGAGTGTATGCTCAAATAAATATATGAAAACTGATTCTCTCCTATGGAATGCCTAAGTTGTGTTATTGAGGAAAGGAATGCAAAGTCCAACCAGAAGGTTAAAGCTGCTTGATGCATATTTAACATATTGAGCACTTCAGTACTAAATCACAACGCAACACTAGCAACAGGCCTATCCTATATAATACTGTGACTTTTTGACTCGTAAAATCAAAAGTATAGTTTGCAGATATTCAAGTGCTCTTTTTCCCAGTAGAAACACACTTTGTACAGCCCTGATATCAGCAGAATGACGTAACACACATGAACGCAATTTTCAAGGCCGTCTGCCACACGTCCACACAGCTGTACACTACACAATTAACAGTTCTCGACTGGCCTCACAACGTCGTGTCGTCGTCGTTGTGCTGTTGGCAGGCTGAGATCCTCTTCTTCATGTGTTGTGTGAAGTGAGTGACAGCCCGTAGGTCTGATATCCGTGTACCTGTCCTAGAAAGGACTTCACCACGTAATGACAGGAATAAAGATTACGTAGGGTGACGGGTGAAATTTAGGTGGGGGAAAGAAAGGAGGTAGCATAAGCTCCTCAACGTCTGAGAATCCAGGTGCAACGACCCATTGTGCAATTAAATTTTAGAAAAAGGAAAACATATTTTTGATTTTCCAAAGTAGTTGTTGGGTGGTTTAATTTTGAGATTGGTAGATGTACCTTAGGGTTACCGGTAGTGCCCGCAAGCCATGCGGGGGAGCCAGTATTGCCTCTTGCGGTGATCACTGGGACGATAATCCCCCAGACTGACTAGCCGAGAGTCTTAACAGTTGAATTTGCTATCTTTGTTCATCACTTCATCAGACGACAACTTATGTGTAGCTTTTGCGCAGCTTTTGGTTTAGGTCTAGTGAATACGAGTGAACAGCTTAAACCGAAAGCAAACCACCACGTCCATTATACCAACAGTAGCTGATAAACACACAGACCCATGGCGAACCGGTTTTCAAGTACTGGACTTGTTTAGACTTTCGCCCGTTGCAGCTGAGTACGCATGCCTGGCTGGAAATTAAAACAATAACATTACTTTGTGATGTTCAATATCTCCTTTATTTTTCAAGATAGATAAAAATGTATGGGACTTTATCAGTCATCATAACTGGATCTCCAAACTCGGGGAAATCTGTGCATTGATACCCCTGTCATCCTGCGATCCATATAAAACTGAACCATTTCAATAGGCCATAACTTCTGAACTAATAATAAGACACACGTGCAACTTTGGGAGAATATAATGCGCAATCGGGAGATTAAATAACACTATTTACATCTCAGAGAAAATGAAGGTGTCCTCCACCAGCATCTATATATGTTTACACACGTCTCACCATTCTACGAAGCTTCGGGCCCGAATGACCTTGTTGTCGACGGGCCCTAAAACACCACACACTCACTCACTCACTCTCCGAAGCTTCACGGAGAGTATCCTCGCCCGCCTCGGTAGCGTAGATGGTAGCGTGTCTCGTGTCCGTGTCGAGAGGTCCCGAGTTCGAATCTCGGTCAGGGTGAGTTACCTGGATAAGGTTTTTCCGGGGTTTTCCCTTATCCTTAAGGACGAATGTCGGGTAGCTCTGAGCTCCATGGTCCCTGGATACATTTCAGCATCATTTCATGCATTTCGTTCACCATCCGATTGGACTTAACGTTGGAGGACGTAAAATTACACAAAAAAGAATATCCTCACAAATGTTACTTATTTGCGTTGGTATGGATTCCTTGAGAACACCAGTTGTCCGTGGTCTATTGTTCTACACCCTATTTTTATATACCCTTACAAGAAAAAAATCCTGTGAGGTTAGGTCAGGGGATCTGGGGGACCACAGACCTTTTGAGATTATTCGATTATCGAAGAAACTAGTTAAAAGTTCCATGGTGTCATTAGATGTATGGCACGTGGATCCATCTTGCTTGAAATAACCTTCTCTCAATTCGATGTGATCCAGCTGCTCCACAAATGTCTTTAAAATACCCATTTAAACTTCATTGTCTTCATTTATCTCTAATTTTCCCCAGATATTCACCTATATTTATTACATTCTTCTCTCCTTTTACCAATAACATATTTTTATTAATACCTCCCTCCATCCCTAAAACTGTCCCACTTTTGTTGCCAAATTTGCTCTCTCCATATCTTTGTTTGTTTCCAATAAAGTATACTATGCCAATCTGTATCCTCTTCTCTACACATTGGGCATTTCCCTGTATCATTTTCATGTCTAACACCTTTCAAATTTCTAACTCCTTTCCTTGCCCAGGCAAATCCTTCTCGCCCTAACTTATTACACATATCCATGTACTTCTCCCTCCCCCACAGTCTTTCTTTCCCTATATATTGTGACTTTGTGGGTTCGTGAAATAACAAGACGAGGTTACAAAACACAAAAACCACACTTTATTTTCGTAGCAAATACATTCTTCACATTACAATTTGCTAGCAACCTCAAAACTGTTTATTTTCTCCAACACTACCCTCAACTGTCTCTCGCTTCCGGTAACGATCGGCCCCGAAGTTTTCCGAATCTCCACGGCCATCATTTATTAATCGGCTTCGCGAGGCTACCGTCAGGGTAACACTGCTCCCGACTCAAGGCTGGTCGTCCCGAACAGCGCCTTCGTAGCGGGCCAGGCGATCCAGGTGTACCACCAACATCTTTCCTCGGGGCACCTTCTGGATGCGGTAGACCACGTCGTTAATCCTCTTCACCACACGGTACGGTCCTTGCCATGGCTGCTGAAGCTTCGGGCAGCGTCCCTTGGTCAGCTCCAGCAGGGCCTCCTTCTCCACAGGCAAGGTGTCGCCCGATGCCAACACAAGCTGGTATGGTCGGCTCGGCTTCCTCGTCGGCAAACCATTCGCCACGTCAGGTCTGATGATGGTCACGGCTGCCCCAGTGTCCACTAGCACGCGGCACGGCTTTCCTCCTACCCAGCCGTCCGCGATGAGGCTGTCATCCATACGCCGGCTGACGGCGCGCAGCGTCACTCGAGGGGATGGTGGTGATGGCGCCGACGTGTCCCTCTCCACGCCGGGCCTTACTCGTTCTTCCCGCTGCCCTTCCTGGTGTGGGCAGTCTCTCTGCAGGTGCCCGGGCTGTCCACACCCCCAGCACAGGTAACTAGGTGTTCGCCGGCATCCCACAGCTGGTCTTCTGTCTCCGGCGTGGCGGACACTCCTCGTTCTCGACGTCGGGATAGATGCTACCTTGGCCGCCTCCATCCTTAATGCCGCTGTCAGCGCCTCGTGGATGGTTTTATAATCGCCGAGCATTAGGCGCTGACGAATCTCCGTGTCCCGTACCCCGTCGACAAAGTTGTAGGCGGCTTCCCGGGATACGAACTCCAGTGGCAGGTCAACCAAGGCCTTGCCACCTAGCTGCTCAATCGCTATGGCTAACTCCTGCAGCGTTTCCCCCGGCTGCTGTGACCTTGCCTTTAGTTGGCTGCGGTACGCTGCGGCTAAGCGGTGGTTCCCGAAACGATTCTCCAGGGCCTCCCAGATGTCCTTGGGCGCTGCCGTTGTCTGCACCGCGTTTAGGACTTCCGCGGCCCGTCCCTGGAGGCTGGCTATTAGCTGTGTGGCCTCCTCTTCCGGTGACCATCTGTTGTGCTTGGCCACTGTGTCGAACTGGCGGCGGAAGACCTCAAATGTTGAGACGCCGTCATATTTCGGCAGTTTGACGCGCGCAGATGTTGTGTCGCGTCCCGGCGCGTCGGCCTTCAAATCCTTCAGTTTCCTGCCGACGACGTCCTCTACTATGGCGTTCAGGGACTTGACGGTGGTGTCGGCCTTTCCCTCCAGGTCGTCAACGCGGCTCACCAGGTCCTCGACGCGCTCGTCCACTTGGCCAGCTCCGTCACGTTATCCCTCACGCCGGCCAACTGTTCTTCAAATTTGGCAGCGAGGGCCTCGTTCGCAACCTTCATTTCTTCCAGCTTTGCGGCCAGGTTGTCATTTGTTGTCTCCAGCTTCGCGGCCAGGCTGTTATTTGCCGCTTCGGTTTTTGCTGTTATTTCCGCGGCCAGGTTATTATTTGCCGCTTCCGTTTTTGCAGCGAGGTTTTCATTTGCCGTCTTCATTTCTTCCATTTTCTCTCAAATATTTGCCAATGCAGCTTCCATTGTCGTATGTTCCACTTCTGACACCAGTTGTGACTTTGTGGGTTCGTGAAATAACAAGACGAGGTTACAAAACACAAAAACTAAACTTTATTTTCGTAGCAAATACATTCTTCACATTACAATTTGCTAGCAACCTCAAAACTGTTTATTTTCTCCAACACTACTCTCAACTGTCTCTCGCTTCCGGTAACGATCGGCCCCGAAGTTTTCCGAATCTCCATGGCCATCATTTATTCATCGGCTTCGCGAGTCTGCCGCCAGGGTGACAATATCCTTAATGATCTTTTCTCCCTTACACTGGTAAATTAACTTGGCTATCTAAATCTTCCCGCCTTAACTCCACCTTTTTCCAAAATACCCTATAATAATACTCTTCGTTTCTCCAAACATGTCCCATACCTATCTGTTCCATCAGTTCCATTACTTTTTGCGCCCAGGACTCTCCCCATTTGCTTCTCATCTGCAAAAGAAAACATTCCTTAATAATATTGTTTCTTCCAAATTAGCCACTCTGTATAGATATTTCAATGCCCTTGAGACAATTTGAACCCTTGTTGAATGTCTTCCCAACTCTAATTGTGCTGCCCCATTGGGTGAAGCTACCGGTAAGCCCAAAATATATTTACAGAAAGATCTATTAATAACATCCACCTCTTCCCATGCTTGATCCACTTCCCGTATCTCTGCCCCATGCAACTTATTTTCCAGTATGGCAGTGTAGACCCTTTGCAGCCATTTGACATTAATGTCAGGTAATTTCCTTAAACATGCTCTTACAATACTCATGGCCATTTTACCTTTTGCTAGAGCCAATTTTTTCTGTTCAGTCTATTTACCATCACAGCTCAATCTTATCCCCAAATAATCAAATCTCTTTACGACCTCTATTTCTCTCCCATTTATCTCCCATTTTTCATCATAACGCAATCTATAACCTTTCTTAAAAACCATGATCTTCGTTTTCTTTTCGTTAACTCTCAACCCCCATTTTTGGCAATAATTACTTATTGTTTCAATTGCCCTTCTCAGCCCCACAACAGATATGGAACCAACTACTAAGTCATGTGTCCTGCGCCGTGGCGTAGCGGGTTAAGGTAGAATGCCTTGGTTCCTGGTCACGGAAAGCGGCCCAGGTTCGATGCTGCCCATGTGGACCGGTCTCCACTCAGCTTCGTGAGGAAAGTGAGGAGCTTACGCTAGATAAGCGGCCCTGGTCACGGAAACGAACATTCCGGCTGGGGGATGCCGAGTTGCTGACCACATCTCCTCCCCGTATCGGTTGGATGATCGTCCACCTCTGCCGTGCGTAAGTGGGCGTGAGGCCAGCAGTCGAGTTGGTAGGCCTTGGCCCTCTAAGGGCTGTCGCGCCATGGATTATTATTACTAAGTCATCTGCAAATAACAACCCTGGGATTTCCTGATATGTAAATATTGTAATGTAATCTCCCAATTATGTATTATATTCTCCCAAATTTGCAGGTGTGTCCCATTATTGGTTCAAAAGTTATGGCCTATTGAAGTGGTTCAGCTTTATATGGATCACACTACAGTTATTTGAAAATACAACCTAATAATTTAGAATATCTATCTCGAAAACGGCTAACTCTACAAAAATGTATTTATCATCAATTAACGATATCTCATACAGTGTACGTTAAGCACAAGTCATCTAGAACAAAGAGGAGCTCACAGAATATTTGCAGAAAATTTAAGATAACCATTTGATTAGTCATAAAATACCTTAAATATGTAATATTTTAATCAAAATCCTTAGAGTCATTTTAGTTTGGTATTTAACAAATGTTTGTGTTTGGGTTCTACTATTCACAGATACAAATATAAGTGGTTACAAACACATTCATACAACTTTTTTCTATAAACGTTTCTTGCATTGCCTACTTTTCTTAATGTTTTCCTGGTAGAGGAAGTAAAATTGCATAATAACAATATTCTTTCTCAGCTCATTTACAGCTTTATACTATCCAATTTGTTTTGTATTGCTATAAGACGTAATACTTCAGATTGACAAAGCATGTAGTTAAGAGTATTTTTATAAATCATAGCTTTATCTTTAGTTTTGTAGTGAGTATTGCCCGAATTAATTATTCGAAAATTACGGATCGGTTACTTTATGGAAATAAGCAGTGCAATTGAACGAACATACAGAAAGCTAACTGACAGCAGTTGGTGGTGCATACATCTTCTGGAATGAGCGAACTTGGTGCAATCAACAGGAGTCAGAAAACTTTGTCACTGAGTGAGAATAGAATCCAAAACGAGCAAGCTCCGTCTGTCGGAAGACGTGCAATGAAATGAGCTATTAAATATGATAATGATGGTTGCTGCTGATGTTGGAGGAACTTAGGGCGAATAGAATGGAAAGTGGATTTATCTTCAGCTCTCGAAACCAAAGTTAACAGTCAAACAAAATCGCTGACCCAGAAAATGAAGCTTGGTCCTGTAAATTTTGATCTCTGAATGTATGCGGAAGACCTTAAAATATGACAGTCATCTCAGGATATACATTAAAGTCTTTTGTTTCTACTAATCGCCACTATGGAAGGTGAGAAAATAGTGCAGCGGTTACAGAAGCAGTTACATACAGTAACTTGTTACCCATTAACGGCTATAGAGATAAGTACAAACTAGTTATACAGTAGCAGTTGCCAAAGTAGCTACATCAACTAGTATTTCACTAAGTGTTATGCCCGCCTCGGTAGCGTAGATGGTAGCGTGTCTGCCACCACGTTCAAGAGGTCCCGAGTTCAAATCTCGGTCAGGGTGACTTACCTGGATAAGGTTTTTCCGGGGTTTTCCCTTATCCTGAAAGACGAATCAGGTAAGCTGAGCTCTACAGACCCTGGGCTCATTTGTGCATCATTTCACCCATTCCATTCGTCGTCCGATAGGACTTAACGTTGAAGGACTTAAATTTAAAAAAATAAAACTGTTACCAAGGTAACAGAGATGAGAATACCGAGTCTGTGTGATATAATTCGCTGCATATGCATTAGTATAACCTATCATAAATGAACTACCTAAACTTTTTCGCAGCAAACATTCTCTGCGGAAGAAATCGTGAGTGGCACTGTCGATTTAATATACCATCTGACCAAAAGAATAGCATGCCCACCTCGTATTTGATAACATGTCTGCCTCACGTTCAAGAGATCCCGAGTTCGAATTTTTGTCAGGGTGAGGTGCATGGATAATGGCTTTTCCGGGGTTTTCCCTTATCCTAAAAGTAAAATGTTGGATAACTTAAAGCTCCATTGACCCTGGGCTCATTTGAGCAACATTTAACCCACTCCATTCATCGTCCAATATGACTTAATGTGGAGAACCTAAATAATAATAATTATGGTGATGGTGATAGTGATAATCATGGTGATAGTGATGGTGATAATCATAATCACAATAATCCGCTTTCCTACATCAGTCCGTCTATTCTGTTGGTCACATTTTTCTTACAAGGTTGCTTCACGAATTCTCGGGTCCTCCATACGTGGAAAACGAAATTAGGCGTCGGGCATCAAAATTCGACGCTAAATTACGATCACATAAAAGCGCCTTAGACCTTTGGGAGATTATGACCCCACTAGACGCCGATTTAGGCTTTTTCGCATGGCTTGCGGGCAACCGAGATAACCGAACTATTCATACAGAAGCTAAAGCTGTGCTCTATATAACCATTGCAAGCTATTTGCATAAAAATTTCACCCCAAATTAAAATTTTCAAAACAAAACGCAAGGGTGCATAAGTTTTTTTTCATGCTTTCCTCTATCCCAAGGAACTTCATAGTTATCTGATAAAAAATGTATCCTGAAAACCTCATACCTTCCGAAAAATTCCCAGAAAAAGCTTACTTGCGGTTAAAGCCTCAGCGAGTGGGCACTCAGTAAAAATCTCCAGGCTGCATATAGCCTGCCAGCACCCGACTTACTGGATATCTTCGGTTATGTTACACGATAATACGCATCAGGTATGTGGAAGCGAGTGAGAATTTATTCTGTCATTATAAACCACGTAAGTAATCAAGCTAAAGGCACTTATTTTTGGATTTCACCAAATAAAACATAGTATACTAAAACTACTCATATTGAAACTAACTTACATTAAAGCTTCCTGCCAACTATCAATGTAACGTATTGTTAGTATGTCCTTTCTGCATACCAAAAGTTGCAACGCTCCTCCCTTAGTTTTTGGCAGAAGTTGTGTAAATTGGATAAAAATATTTAGTGGACTTATGTGCATTAATATTTCATATGATTCATTTCATATGTTTTAGGAAGGCAATTGATTTTGACATAGTCCTCCTGGATCTAGTGTAACCTCGAAGACTTTAGGTTCGTCGTGCGGAGGCAGTACTGTCGTGCTGGCGGGAAGATTGGTCTACTCTCCGTAGAAACAAACTTAGAAAGATAAAGGCGTTTCTGATTCCCTGGGCGACCTCCTTCCGTGCCTCTCGCCGGGAGGAAGTCATTCTTGCTCGGTTACGCATTGGCCACTGCTTTTTTAGCCAGTCTGCCAGCTATGCGGCGATGCGCTGTCAGTCCGCCACGTTCTTTTTGTGTGTCCTGACCTGGAGCGTCTTCGCTAGTCTCTTCAGCTGCCGGCCAGCTTGAAAGACGTACTGGCGGAGACCAGCAAGGTTTTTAGATTTTTATCCAATGTTGATTTGATCATATAGCCAGATATTTATTTTTAGCCTTTAACCTTTTATCATGTTTATACCTTGTCTTACGTACGTATACGTATATTTTAGTCGTGATTTTATCGCCAAGGACAGTTTTTAGCCAAGTTTTAGTTTATTTTTAGCAGGCTTTGTATTTTAGAGGTGCTGATGAACGCGCTGTCGAGCGCCCTAAATCACAATCATCACCTGGATCTAGATCTAAGATGCGATCTGTATTCAGAAGGTTGCGAGCTTAAACGCGGCGGAGAGCGACTTTTCGGACATAAATGGAGCATGACTTTCTATCGAAGGAAAATAACTCTGGTGATGTAGGATTATGAATTTATACCATTTAGAAGAACCCTAAGGTTTTGGCCGGGAGGCCTATGAGCAAACTAAAGAGGACTTTTAGGTCTAGTATACACTGAAACATTGAAGAATCATAGCAGTTGTGGAGCATCCATTAATAAAATTCAAATTTTAACACAAGTCAACGTTATTTGCAAAACTCACGTTTCTTAGATTATAATTTGCATGCGATATTTTTAATTTTCCTGATTTCTCTTTCTCTGTGGAAGTAAAACAGGACACTGATGGAAATTGTAATATGACACAGTGAACACGTGTAGCAGTTTTATTTCTCGAGTCATAGGTCTTTCTTATCCTTTCGTCCGCAATAGTAGAAACAGAATTTTCATTTACTGGACTTGAGGAATCTCGTTATTGTTGGCATCCCCCGAGAGCAGAAAGGATATCGACGTCACTTTAATATTTTGGCGTGTGCATGAAGCGCGTATGGCTCCCGAGGGCCTGTAATTTATTTTCCTCCGCTACATAATTTGAATTTGAATATCGGAAAAGCTTTGATGCTCAAAAGAATGTTTCTTTTTGTTCGGTATGCTCTTTTTATAGCCACTTTGCGTGATATATGGAGTAGAAGTGTTCAAAGGATATTCTTAGCTACTCCAAGGGGAAATGGAATATAATCCTCCTTATCACCGCATATCGTTATATTGCTCTTTGCAGAGACGAAGATCAATAGATGCAGAGATCAGGTACCGTTCATACGACCTCATCTGCGCTATCAAACGAGACTTAAGTGCAAAGTTCGCCAAAAGTAACGAAAGGGTTCAAAACTTGGGTTATATGTAAGATGCTAATAACAGCAATAATAATAATAATAATAATAATAATAATAATAATAATAATAATAATAATAATAATAATAATAATAATAATAATAATAATAATAATAATAATAATAATAATAATAATAATAATAATAATAATAATAATAATAATAATAATAATAATAATAATAATAATAATAATAATAATAATAATAATAATAATAATAATAATAATAATAATAATAATAATAATAATAATAATAATAATAATAATAATAATAATAATAATAATAATAATAATAATAATAATAATAATAATAATAATAATAATAATAATAATAATAATAATAATAATAATAATAATAATAATAATAATAATAATAATAATAATAATAATAATAATAATAATAATAATAATAATAATAATAATAATAATAATAATAATAATAATAATAATAATAATAATAATAATAATAATAATAATAAATACTTTGTAGTGCACAGGCTTTCACGGCCGGACTCATTAGGTAGATAATGATTATCTAGGCTTGTAGGCCGTCGTCTAGTGGAAAATCTTCCAGATGTTTCGTTCGAAACTGTGTCGAACATTCTCAGTGGCGTGGCCGTAACTCTGGTTGTGCTCTCGGCTGCAACTGATACCACTAGACCACGGCCTACAACCCCGGATAATCGTTATCTACCAAATAAATACTTTGTTGTGAATTAGAGGTTCCGAGTTTGAATCCCGCTTCCATCTGCAGCTTTTTATATCTATAATGCAAACTATTGTATTAATTATGTCCCTCTTTCTAAGCGTTTCGAGAAAGATTGTCATTGCTGTAACGTGAATGTTCATAGAACGTCTTTTGCGGCTAAGAAAGAGCTGGATTAATCAACAGTAAGGTACCGATGTTGTCCTATAAGGACGAACACTTTGAAATGCCTACAACCCACCTTAAATTTTCAGCGCGTTACAGAAGAAATAGGTACTGTATGAAATATTATCAACTATTTTGATGAACATATATTTAAAGTCTCACAACTCCGGCTACAGAAGACTTTGAATACCTCTGTGTCATCTGCAAATGTCATCTGAGTCATCTATACATCCTGTTTACTGCCTTCAAATTCTATACTCCTTCCACAATAGTGTGGCTTTTTGGGTTCGTGAAATTAAAAGTACAATTGCACCAACTCAAAATGTTCTTTATTTCCACCGAATTACAGTTGGAACACTTGCCGATTACACAGAATTATGTAGCGCACACAATTACAATTCGCCACTTCGTCTGTCACAGGTCCACTCTACACTCAAAATTACGTACAACTCCTCTGATACACGTACACAGTCTTCCGGTCCGTTCACTCACTCGTCACTCCTCACGGCTGCTCGCCAAGGACTGAACTGACTCGTCCACTGCAGGCCTTATATAGGGAAGATCGCCGTTTCTGGAAGTCTCGCGATTCAGTGAATCTTCCCGACTATTCCAGACGTCAGGGAGGGGAAAAGAGATGGCTAGTGATGTTTTCCCAACCATCCCCTCTTTAGCGCTACAAGATAAATGGGTAGGCGTGGCCTCAATGCCTCCTGTCACCTACCCGGCTGCTAGCTGGTCGGTCCTTCCGATAATTAGGTGACAATAGTGAGAAAGGATTGAAAATTGACAGGAAATAAATTTTGTGTGCGCTCGCGTGTGTGCGCGCGCGTTTTAAGTAGATCTGCAATGTATGAGTTGTATGTTTTCGTCTATTGTTTAAGAGTATCCGCCGCTTAACATGATATAAAATTCCTTCCAATTCAGAAATTTCACTATACCTACACATTTTTCATGTAAGTACACATCTTTTTGTAAGATTTTTTAATAAAATCGCTGAGCACATTGTTGAGTACATAAATATTTATGAAAACTTTTTCATGCAATGGAGTGACGTGAGAAATTTTCTTGATCATTTGAGTTACATCTTCGTAAACTTTTATTTTAGAGGTATTCATACCATAAACACATACGAATAGACAGACAAACAAGACACACAAAAGTGGACCTTTCTTATTCTAGGGGCCTCAAAACATGTGTTTAGAGTATTTAGAGGGAAGTTAATACTTGTTCTACTTATAAAAACATAAATTATACAAATCGTAATAAGCGTTCATATACTAATTTATATACCCACTAGTAAACGATAGAGGGAAGAGAAAGTAATGCGAGTGCAAAATATCAAATGTTTCTAACATATGGAGTTATACATGTAAATAATTTTATTTTTGTTTCCTTGCAGGTAAGAAGCAATTCTGCTACATATTCCCTGAAAGATGAGGCAAAGGTAAGACAAGTCCTTCATGTAAAGGTGTAAGTAAGTTCGTCTGTCCGCCTCATGCAATGGAATATAAAAATACTGAATCCTAATTCATAAAAATGCTCAAAAGTGCTAAGGAGCGCCTATATTAAGAGTATGTGCATGTTAGAGAAGGGGAAAGAATGAAGGCCACCTCCGTTAAGGATCTGACTTATCAAATTAGACGGCTAGCATTCTGTTTCTGAGAGGGCGGGAAAATGTTTGATAATTATTACAGCTCATAAGTCAGCAATAGCTGCCTCTTAAGTCAACAAATATATTCTCGCCGAGGCATTATTGTACTGCTGCCGGCTGGCACGTAGCCGACCGCTAGGAGCTTGCCGAGAGAGAGACGGAAGCGGGGAGAGAAGGAGACAGAGTGATGTCTCAATAATTCTTTCCTTCTCTTGCGTCGTGAAAGACCGTGAAACTATGGCAGCTTTCGAGAAGCAATGACTCGGGTATAAATAAGCGACAAGGTGTGAGAACAGTCAGTGCACCTTCAAAGTCACAGTCGCGGGGAAAACATCAACACTTAGACCAGTGGCACAATACGCTGACGACGTGCTTCTGTTCTGCAAAGAAAAACACATCCTCAGAGCCTTCAACCCCTTACAAAGACATCTCCGTCTAACACAACGGTACTGTCGGCGTTAGCGGATGTCCGTTAATCCGGACAAAAGCCACGCCATACTGTTCACAAAGCGCCACACCCCCTCAGACTGTCCCAACTTTAGCTTCCGAGGTCGAAGTATAGAGTGGACTAACTCTGTCCAGTACACCTAAGAGTCAATTTGGACAGAGATCTAACTTTTCGCCAGCATATCAGGCACCTATCGGCGAAGGTGCAGGGAGCAGTTGCTTCCCTGTATCCAATGCTGGGGTCGACCTCGATGCCAGTTTGTCTTAAGTTATACCTCTTCCGAGCGCTGGTAATCCCGGTGATGCGCTATGCCTGCGAGATCTGGGGCATGGTCGCAGACAGTTGGTTAGCATTACTTCAACGAGCACAGAATAGAGGACTACAGTCTGTATATTCTGTGGGTCGTTACTTTCCTATCAGTTTGCTTCACGAAGCCTCGGGTCTTCCATACGTGGAGGATGAAATTAGGCGTCAGGCATCAAAATTATACGCTACTTTACTTACACGTAGATGCACCCTTGTTAGATCATTGGGAAATTATGGCCCCACTAGATGCCGTTCTAGACTGTTCCGGTTACCACGCATGGCTTGCGGACACCCGAGATAACCCAGGAGCTAATTCTAACGGTAGCTAAAGCTGAGCTCCACATAATTCTTCTAAGCTGTTTGGCAACAAAGATGTTTCCCAATAAATAACTAACTTAAAAATACAAGCACCAGAGTGGTACTGCATCTTGTTCCTCAACCCGAAGGAACATAAATTTGTAACCTCAAAAGAAACTCCAACCTCAAAACCCACAACACATCCTACAAAATCTCATATTTAGTAACCCTACCTACTGTAAAATCCTTAACGGGTGGGCACGCAGCAAAAAACTGGCTTTATACAGCCAGCCAGCACATCGGTCGGTCGGTCGGAAGTCAGTTGCCAGTGCAGTTGTTAATTGAGTTTCTAGTTAAGAACCGTTAATTGTGTGTGTGTTTTTTTTTTTCTTTATTGATAACAATCAGCATGCCCCACTACATAGTAGTATTACATGCATTACATTACATTTTTCCAACATTTGATTTTACAAATTGTACATATTTTCATGTTAATATTACATTACATCTTTTAGCAGTTGATTTCACAAGTTATACATATTTACATATTTTTACAGGTTAATTGAATTTATGTATTTACAGAATGCTTTTAAGTGGTGTTTTACAAGACTCTCGTTGGTTACTGGCCTCTTGCTTCCATTTAGAGTTACATCTTGTATTAGCTTGGCTCTTTGTTGACTTTTGTCTACACATTCGTATATTAAATGGTTTACGGTTTGTTGGGAGCTGTTAAATGTGCATTTTGGATCGTCTACTATATGGAATCGGTGTAAATAAGCTTTGGTCTTTCCGTGGCCGAGTGTGTGTGTGTGTGTGTGAGTGTGTGTGTGTGTGTGTGTGTGTGTGTGTGTGTGTGTGTGTGTGTGTGTGTGTGTGTGTGTGTGTGTGTGTGTGTGTCTGCAGCTGTGTAGTGATTTGAAGTATACCACCTGTGATTCCTTTCGCTTGTTTACGTGTGGTGAAGCAGCGAGAGCCTGCGTTTGTGTATGACACGTCATTTAAGAGCCCGTAAGGGGTGTGCAAGCGTATTTCCACTGAAATAAGGAGCATATTAATTTCTACAAACTGGACTTTTTATTTTACGAACCCAAAAAGTCACAATATGAACATTTAACTTCTATATGTAGTATGAGTTCAATTGAAAGATTTTACTATATAACAGAAATTTTATCCCAGTTCTGGATAAGAAATTTTATCCCACTAAAATAAATACCTATTAAGGAATTAATATGTTAAGGTATTATTCTTTAATTCGTGTTTTACACATATAAAAATTACCCCATTAGAGATATTTCTGCAGATATAAACATAACATTAGTACCTTTATTGAACAATATTTAAAACAATCAAATAGAAAATAAGATAACTGCATATTTCGTTATTTATACTGCTTAATTTTTAGATAACTATATCAATAATATTAATATACACATGTATTTGCGTGAGTATTCTTAGGCACTTTAGTGAAGTTGTGGAAGTCCACGAGATCATATCCAATCATTAAAAAAGGAAAAGAAAAAAGAAAAAAGCTTACCTACATCAGAGGTTACACAACGAAGGAGATACCTCTCTCACTGCCACCTACATAGACCTCCTATTGCGGCTACAATACCAAGGAGGAAGGGATGAAGTTAACAAAGCACGAGAGGTTACAGGCCTTAATATGGGCCGGGGACTCTTAACAGTTCTAGGCAGAAGGCCCATCCCACTTCTAAGGCTGCCGAGAGAGACGAAATTTTAAGTTTTAAGTAGATCTGCAATGTTTGTGCTGTATGTTTTCGTCTTTGTTCAAGAGTACACGCCGCATAAAGTTATATAAAATTCCTTCCAATTCATAAATTTCACTATACCTACACATTTTCTATGGAAGTGCATTATCTTTTTTGTAAGATTTTTAAATAAAAATCGTTAAGCACATTATTGAGTGCATAAATATTCCTGAAAAATGTTTTATGCAATGGATTGGCGTGGGAAGTTTTCTTGATCATTTGAGTCACACCTTCGTAAACTTTTGTTAACTTAACTAACTAAAAATATCAGTCCTCTGTAGTATTCAAGGAAGAGAGACCTAAGAATTAAATCGAGTTATAGAAAACGAACAAAGTTAGCTTCGCTTCTTAATTAAGAGCACTTGTAGAAATAAGACTACAGTATGATTACTGTGTCAGAAACAGTATACACGATTACAATAAATAACTAAACAAAACTGAAATGCAAACAGCAAACTTCTAAAATACGAGGACTGTTTTACAAAGAAGAGACTTTGTTTCCCTAATTGATATGTTATTCCAATGTGGCACATGCGTGTAGTTACGTTTACAGTTAGCATCAAAATCTCATTATAACATCCATTTGTGTATATTGAATTATCTACATACTGAATCTTCTAATTCCTTTCAGACAGTCAAAAGCAAAAGAAGCGCGTTTAATTGTACCTTGTATTAATTAAAAGGAAAAACTGTACTTCTCTGAGTCATTTAAAATAATAACACTCCAGAGTCACCTACATTTTTAACAGACTTATATTTGTTATTCATTACCCGATTATTTGAATGCACTAATTATGACATCTAAAAACCCAACTTAAATTTTACAAGCAGGATCGGAATTGCTGCTAAAAAGTGTATAACTTCTCTCAATTATGCCAAATTGGAGGAACACAGAAAGTTGTTATTACTTTTTCAAGATAAAAATGAAACATGGATATCTTCAACATCGTTTATAATTTCTCTGTAGCAGCGAACTTATTATTAAATACTGCAAACTGATATTATTCTCATAACTTGGCTTATGGATAATATTATTTGTTCTACCTTATGGTAAAAAGAAATGTGAGATGCACAGTCAGTGTGAACATCACAGACACGAAATACTCAAAAATAATCTAATTGACAAGCTATTGATGAATATAATTGCTTAAACCATAAAATCAAAGAAATTTTATTCTATTCAGAGGATAACATTTATTTTAATTGTTCTTTTACCTATAAATGAGTATTGTGTCAGCACTTTTGCCTTGTTTGCTTAGTTTACTTCCTCTACTTAATAGATAGGAAAGTTTTGAATTATATTCAAATATTGATACAGTGATCTTGCTGAAAATACACGTTTAGAGGTTGCAAAATGTAAAGAAAAAAACGATTTTGCAATTTGTGTGTAAGATTGTGTGAACAGCATAACTGAAAAAGACAAAATCAGTTCAACATCAAACTTTATTTTCAAGTTCATTAACTTCCAAGAATGTCACTCAAACAATTTTTTCAAGTCTCCCTATTCCAAACTACCTTTGACTTGGGAAGTTTCGAAAGTTTTAATTTTCCGAGAAAAATACGGCTATAATGTTTTTGTTAAAATGTCCCGTATGTTTATAATATTAAACAAAGTTGCAGTGAAATGAAAATGACAGTGAAAAATATGACAGTGAAATGTTCTTGAACAGCTTCTGAAGTCCTCTTCATTCTGAAAACTTTTCCGTAAGTGTTAAGCCATTAAGATATAGGTGCAATCTCACTGCACAAAAATACGTCTCACTAAAGTAAACAATTGATGTCAAATTGTATAGATATTTGAATTTTTAAATACCTATACTTTTCCCAAACTGAGAGACATTCTTCTTCTTTTTATTTATTTTTTGAGTGTGTAATGTATCCTAATAGAAAGCCATATCAGTGCACATATTAGACTTTTCTTAATCTATACATGTACTGTATTCTGCACTATTAACAATACATTAAATACCGTATTTGCTCAAAAATAAAACCCCCTCAATTATAAGACACACCATGTTTTGAGAGCATGTTATAGAAAATATGTATGCGAATGTTCGATCCAATCCGTCAAAGAAACGAGGATTTCTCGTTTTAGATAGCTTCCATGGTCACCTTGAATATTCTGTGAAGGATATCAAATAAATACAATGCACACAGAGGTTGCAGTAATTCCGGGAAGCCACACTTCTGTACTGTATCACTTGGATTCCCGTAGGGGAGGGGATCCATCCCCTTCAGCTGCCATGGTGCGGGCGCTGCGGACCCTTAGCACTCGTGATACTTCTGACGTTACCAGCGGAACCTCGGACCGAACTGCCGAGCCTCTCCCGTCGGGGAGTTGTTTGGGTTGGGTTGGACTCGAGGGAGGCAGAGTGTTCTCGACACCCACGGGGAATTGGGTACTTCCCGCCAGGCTATGGCCGCCCGGAGGGGGTAGACGGTTGCCTCATAAGTCCCGGGTACTAGCCTGCAGAGCTAGTAGAAGGTGTGCTAGATCACCAGGCGGCCCCACCGAGGTACTCGGCGGCGTACTCACTTCCACCCGTCTTGGCGTTGTAGTCAATGGGGAGGAGTCTTTTTAGACTCCAAGTATTGCCCCAAGGAAAGACCCCCGGAGTTTTCCATCGCTCCCGGGTAGAAGGAAGCCCAGGTCCTTGGTCCTACGGGTCCAGGACTAATGGGAGTAGAGCCTCTGTCGTTAAATAAATGTATCCCTTGGATATAAACATAAACAAACATTTTCAAGGACTCTCTGAGAAAATGTTAGACCAATAGAATGCCAGATTGTGATCACACCTTCACCAAATGTGGAGGAATGCAGAAGCCTTTTATAGAAGTTCTCTGCAGTTGGATTTTCAAAGCCTGCGTAAACAATACTCCGAAAATAATAATCAGCAGTTTTAAGAAGACTGGAATCTCCTGCGCATTGGACGGAACAGAAGATAATCTCATACATGAGGATTCTGACGATGCAGCTGAGGATAAAGCTGACATCTTGATGGTGGAGACAAGGATGATGATGAAATAGCAATGACTTCGAGTAAACAACTGTGTTCCAGGTATGTAAACACCCACAGAGAGCATTTTCATTGTTAAAATGACGGCAATTGTTTCGAACTATAAATGCGTAAATCACTCATACCTGTTGGCAGCTAGAAATTCTGTGTAACGTCTGAACTTGAAAAAAAAAAGCCACGCAGCTGATGGCAAATACCGCGCATTCTTAAATGATAAGATCGTTCTCTCTGCAAAACTTAGAGTAGTCGTTGTTTAATAAAAAGTAAATTACACTTTAGTAATACATTTTAGTTTTATTTTCCAAAGGTATGCGATTGTAAGACCATCCCGATTTTTGGGCTGTAATTTGCTTAAAAGGAGGATCTTATTTCCAAGCAAATATTATCAGTTATGCAGAGAGGGGAACTGTGTCCAAGGAAGCCATGCTAACCATGCTTTCTATCCTGAACACCCTTTTTTTTCATTAGTTATACAACGACTATCTATATTGTTCAAAACCTTAAAATTAATGCAGTACCTTCAGATACGTTACATCCATTCGTTTCTCTACTATGTTGTAGAGGATGTTGTTGTTGACATTTGTACTAAATAATTTTTGGTTAAAAGGAAGATGCAGTTATACTTGTCTAAAATGCTATTCGATCATTTAAGTATTTCTTTCACTGCAGAAATACTAGAAAAATGCCTATTAATTTAGCATATTAAAATTTCAAGACCTACCAATAATTCATGACCTCGTGTATATTAACAATATTAACAAAGATTGTTGTGCCTTTTACTCAGGGATGATGAAAGCAGCTATATTGAATATTCCCAAATTCCGCCTTCCCATCAGGTGTATAGACTCACCTAGCACTCAGGTTTCTCTGGACCAGTATCGAATATCAATCACAGAAACAGCGGTTCAGTTGCCTAACACTAACGACTTTTGACGACACTGGACGAACATGAAAATAATATAAAATGTAAATATTTAATAGCCCGGCATCTGGAATCTATACTAGGCCTTATTATGCAAACTTCGTGTTTAACTTTATTCGTTTTAATCAAATTACACAACACAATTTACAAATTTTGCAAATATAATCTACTTGCTACCTTAACTACCTAACTAAACCTACATATCACTGGATTCTAGTAACCTTACAAATCTATTCAACTAATCTATCTAAACCTGTCTTTCTTCTATTTTTGCTTCTACACCAGCCACAGCCAACTCGCTTGCCGCGGTGCATGTCACCGTGTGCCTCAGTGCGTGCTTCGCACGGTTTATCTTCCGTAGCAGTGGCGGTCCGTACTTCAGTATCAGTTTGATATGAAAGGGCACTCATTAAAGCGAAGGTCATCCACGCCGACACATTATTTCAATCTCGAATGGGAAACTGAGTACTTCTGAGTAATTGCAGGTGCTGAAACGATTTAATCTTCAGCGGCATTTTAATACATTGCCTGCTAATGATTATTTGTCCCTATAAAAAGAAGAACGCAGTGCAGATATACAAAGCTCAGAGAAAAGATCACATCGCCGGAAGAGGAACAGAAAGAAGGAGATAGCGGAATGGCAGAAACCTCAGTTTATGTGAGTTACGAAATAGCACTAGAAATTGCCAGATCTTCTAGTAGTTTTTCTGACGATCCACTTATTAAACGATGTATGGTTATAGCTGCAAGTAAATTCACCCCTGTCAGTGATCGCCAGTTCGAGAGTTCCAGTCTGTCACCTCATACTATTTCACGCAGAATTCAAAATCTGGCGAACAACATTTTTGGAAGTTGTGGAAGGAATGCTAGATCTGGTGCCAATAAAAGGCACAACAGGAATCACCTTGAAATGTGACATTGAGTTAAGTGACACAGAAACAGAGGAAGTTTGCTAGATTTCTACAGGAGATTTCCTAAATCAAGTTTCCCTCGATTACACAGGCGTGTGGTATCTATAATTGCAATATTTGGTTCGGTCTATATATGTAAATTCTTATTTTCAGCTATGAAACGCATTAAAACCGCTCAGAGAGCCAATATCAATGATCATAACTAGAAGTGTGCATTAAGGGTGCAGAGTTCTGTTTCATAGTCTCCAATTGTGGCGAATATTGTAAAAACCAAAGGATGTCCGAATACAAGAGTGTCTACCGAAAGCTGAATATATAAAGTTCTTAATTGAAACGTGTGTATTCGTTTAATATGAAGTGTTTTGTGTAATTATTATCCGGTATAGTAAATATATTTTGTTACTTTGTATTTTTCCATTGTCTCAGGATCAAATTTGTGCTAATTTCCAAGAATATTGTTTCGTTCTTATAATTAAAAATATTGCTTTTATATGCCAGCATTTGATTGTATAGGATTGAAGGCTATAATAATCTTACTGGTATTGGGTTGTTTTATCTATAATCTAATATCAAGTACCAGAGAGATATTCAACCACGTATTATAAAGATTCTGGATTGTTCCTTCACTACTAACATGTCCTTAATTATTTAATAGTAACGTAAGTGCAGATTACGGAAGGCCACTGTGAGAGGTAGTGATTCGCATACTCCCTAGCACTCGCCAGCAACGACCAGGCCACGCCAGCACCGTGCGAACTGTATAGGCACACCGTACGGCGTACATGTCATTTGGCAGAGCCTGTTATACACCATCAACATAAATAAAATATACATTTATAGTACAGCTTTAATTGTTATAACAAACCACGAAAGAGTATTAACTACAGTTTTAAAATTTCCTCTTCTGCAACTGGTATCCAAAGCTTCCTCCTGGTGGTATCCGTCTCCTAAAGGGACTGGCATGAGTAGAAGGAGCTTTTTCATCAGTTCCAGATATCCAGGTGATCATATTTCTTCTTTTGCATAATCAGTTGTGTCTGTTCGCTCTGATACTACCCATATATATATATATCCTCTGGCTCTCCTGATATTCTTTTTTCTATAGTTTCTGCTCTTCTTTCTGATATCTATAACTGACGTCTTCTATTTATCGGTTGTGTGTCTTAAATTAGGTCTTCAAGTCTAGTAATCTGCATCTTCAGTTTCTCTTGGCCCTATTTCCCTCTGACGATATCTTAAGTAATATTCTTTTCCCGTGGATCGAAATGTTTCTACATTTCTTTCTTCGTCTTTTGTTGTGGGTTATATATTACTCTAACGCCTTAGCAGATATTATTTGAGACATATTTGCTAAATGTGGGTAATCTTCTGTTTCTCTTAAGATGTTCCATAAACATTTTCCTTGAAGTTTCCTTCGACCGTCTCATACTAGTTCACTATATTTATTGCACTCAAAAATTACATGATCGGGCAAATCTAAACAGTTACATTGCTCACATAAATTTGAGTTCTTTTTTTCCTATTCATTTTAAATATACTTTATACGGACCATGGCCTATAACAAAGTGAAAAAAAAATCCTTTTCTTGGTTTCATGTATTACAATTTTAACCTCTCTTTAGTGTCCGGAAATATTTTAGTGTCCGGAAATGTTTATTTTTTATTTTACGTCCTACAACATTAAGTGATATCGTACGATGAATGAAATGGGTGAAATGATGTTCAAATGAGTCCGAGGTCCATGGACATTCGTCTTTCAGAATAAGGGAAAACCCCGGAAAAACCTTATCCAGGTAACTCACCCTGACCGAGATTCGAACTCAGGACCTCTTGAACATGAGGCAGACACGCTACCGTCTACGCTACCGAGGCAAGCATCCTGAAATAAATCATGTACCCTTCTTCTCACTATCCCACTCATCTTGCCATTCCTGTAATAAATACTTTGTCACATCTTTCTTAGTACTGCATCTTTTTCCCATAATTTCAAAAGCATTCCGATGTTCTTGCTTCTTTAGGCAGTAAGTTGCACCAGGTGTGCCAGTATATCTAATGATATAGTCAATAGACAATTTGCCGATATTATTAGTATGGCCAAAGTAGATGTCGTCTTCGTAGCTCCGCTGCTGCGAAGTAATATTTGCCTCTTTTGGATTAAATTTGCACAGGATTTGACACAGGACGAAGTAAGATAATATAATACAAGAATGGGATCTAGAAAGCTGACTCACCCCCACCTTCCAATTTAAGAGGTATCTCCAGGACAGTCGAGAAATGACGTAAAAAAGAAAGGAGTTGTCATGTCATCCATGTATAATGGTACAAGAATGCAGGTACCGTCCACTTCCGAGCCATTATTTCTTCATGCAGAAATGAGTGCATAATGGGGAGAGGAGGCGCTCGATCAAGTGAATGCTCTGCTGGGGTTGCGAGGATGCTTGCCTTCTGCCGACACGGTCATTAACAGCAAAGCCCCTTGGACGGCGTTGCTGTTAAGTGGAGCTTTATGTAATTATACTGAATGGCAGCTATGTTTGTAGATGACCGACAAGGTGTCTGCTCCAGGTGAAGGTAGCCCAGCATTTACGTTTTTAAGTCCACCGTAATCCTTCCTTTGTCTCGCTGGTATTATTGCGCCCTACACTGTGTTCATTTATCAAAGATAAAAGCTACATTCTACCTTCATACGGAAAGTCATATTTTATAGAAAATTCTTAGGAGGAAACTAAATGACGAGAAGTTCCCACAAATTATATTTTGAATTATTTATACTGTTTCATATGAAATTGCAGTCACAATGCTTTTTATCGATAGTAGAGAAGGTGTTTCATTTCGTAAATGAAATCCAATGCCAAGATTTTATAGAAGTGTACGTTTTGAAGTCTCCGAAAGCGCTGTAGGCAAAAGACACATGCACGCACATTCTAACAATTATTCATAAACCGACATTCCAATTAAGTACAAAACCCTACAGCCCATATTACCGTTTACATGTAAGAAATTATTGAAAAGGAGTACAGCAATTTTCAATTAAAGTACCACACGTTTAAGATATGTTCAAGACAAATTAAAAGTATATTTCGAAATCTCTGGGAATAGACTCTGAAGTTCTCTTCACTCTAGACTTGTGAATAAGTGCAAAAGCGCAAGAGAAACAATCTTACCACACAAAAAGGCATACACTTCGTTAAACAATTCCAATTATCTCAAATGCACAACAACTTCCGAGACATCCCTTGTAATTGGTTTTAATTTTCCCATACTTACGTAAACCTCTTGTTTCCTCCTGCTGATCGTGCAAAGAAACAAAATTTCAACGCCAGCACTAACATTTTTTACTATTGCTTAAAACCATTTTCAATTGTATTTGCAATAAATGTGTGAGAAAATCATTTCTAAAAAGAAGTTATCTCGATTAACATAAAATAGATAAATACTTTTCAACAATAGTTTGTTGAAGAAAGACTTGTGAATACATCACATTAAATTATTTTTTAACAATGAAGTGAACATGTTTATAAACTTTAAAACTATGATGTTCTCAGTTTTGAAATATATTTCACATATTTAAGATATTTTTGTACATGTTTTCATATTTTGACAAAAACATCGCGCTTTGCAACTTTTAGGTGTAAATAACTTATGTGAAAGACTTAGTTTAAACATACTGAACGCAAGGCGCTTTCAAATGAAAAGCATAAGTATATAGAACAAATAATAGAAGAGGTAATAATGGCTCATTAAATAACAGCAGTGTAACCAGAAGGAAGTGAAATAGTTCAAAAGAAACACAAATCTAATCATTAGACCCACTTTTGCACACCACAACCCTACAGTCAAGAACTCATGCAAAGCAAATTTACCAAATGAGCAGCCAAAGCAAGAGATCCAAGAGAACTAAACCAAGATGGCATGCCAGTAACGATCTCAGAATAAGTAGGCATCACCATATGCCTAGTTATGGATATTTGACTCGTCAACGTACATCAATAAATAATAAAATAGGTCGTTTCCACAATATGCTGTAGGTGAAACTAAATGTTCAATTGTTTAACGTTTAAATGTTTAAATTATTGCGAATTTGTGGGTTCGTAAAATTAAAAGTCAAGTTTGCAGAAATTCAAAATGCTATTTATTTCCGTAGAAAGACACTTTTGTACACCCCCGAGCAGTAGAATGACGTAACATACACAAAATAAACATTCAAGGTCGTCTGCCACACATCTGCAAACAAAATAATTCACTTTCAAATCACTAAATAGACACGATTATCAGTTCTCGACTCTCCTTAGTACACACACAATAAACAGCTCACTGGCTCGCAACTGCAACTCCTGGCAGCTCCTTGCCGAACTGGCTGACGACCAGCAGACCAGCAGAAGACGCGAGTCGCCCAGGTTTACCTGGATGGGGTGTTTGCTGCTCAGCACCTAGCCGCTTAGTGCGGCTTTATCTGGGCAGTATAAAAGAATTGTCCTGTGTCGCAGGCGGTTGTCTTGGGCAGTGGTGTATCTAGTCACGTGTGGAACGCAAAGTGCCCTGGGGGGTTGTGCGCCCAGTGCTGGCTGCGCTCTTTCGCCTACCTGAGAGGCACAGCCCACTTGACAGGCTAGAGGATAGGAACTAATGTTAAGGTATGGGTTTTACCAAGAACATTTCTGGACTTGGGGTTACAAAGTCAGGGGAAAGTGGCCCTGCTCAGTTTTAGTCGCCCAAAGCGTCTTTGGGCATCCGGTAACTTGGTCTCCGGCGATTAACCCTATGGTCATACCGGCCCAGGGTATTCACCAGGTTATTGGGGTGGGAGCCTAGCTTATTGTAGATGGTACGGGTTCTCTCCCGCACCACGTCTACAATGTATGGGACTCCGGAGTAGGTGTGGAGGATATGGGACGGGA
Organism: Mantis religiosa; assembly: GCA_030765055.1. Lineage (NCBI taxonomy): Eukaryota > Metazoa > Arthropoda > Insecta > Mantodea > Mantidae > Mantis > Mantis religiosa. The sequence continues at coordinate 74,049,177 of CM060955.1, read as the reverse complement.
ATCTACGTCCAGTATTGTAGATCATTCGCAGCGCCCTGTTCTGGACGCACTGCAGCCTGCGAATAGTGGCGGGAGCCGCTGATCCCCAGACTTCGCAGCCGTACAGAATCAGGGGCGGGATAATCGCCCGATACAGACGTAGCTTAAGGTGTGTTGGCATTGTGCATTTAAAGATAGGGTAAAACTGCCTATGTGCTGCATGCCCATATCGGGCTCTGACCCGGACGTGAGGGGTCGTAGGTGAGGCCGCGATCGAGGAGGACGCCAAGGTATTTGACAGAGGGAACCAAGAGGATTTGCCTCTGCCTCAACCTCAGCGACCAATCTGGTCGCCTAGCTCGAACCTTAGCCAGGAGCAGAGCAGAGCTCTTCCCTGGGCTAATGGCCATCCTCCACCTCTGACTCCAACGGCCGATAGTTCGGAGCTAGCGCTGCAGCTGAGGACAGCAGTATCGAAGGTTCTTGTTACGTGCCATTATGAGGACGTCGTTGGCATACTGTCACTTATCAGTCTGTGGTTCCTGAAGGAAATCAGACATGTAGGCCTCAAAGGGTAGCGGGGACAGAACACTGCCTTCCGGGACTCCTACGGCTTTGGGTCTGATTGATGACAGCTATCTTTCCACTCTCACCCTGAAAGTGCGGTCCCTGAGGAAACTGCTAATCAGGGCGAGATAGGGAGGAGGTATATTGGCCTTCCTGAGCTTGTACAGTAGGCCTTGGTGCCAGATGGTGGCAAAGGCTTTTTGCCGCATATATACCCGAGCCGCTGTTTCTCAAAGGCTGCTGAAGCTTCTCGAAAGCTGCCGAAGCTTCACGGTCTTTAGTGGTTCAGGTTATCAGGTTATCTCTTTCTCTTTCCCCCTCTATTGCTCTCTCTCCCTCTCTCTCTCTCTTGGCAAATGATTAGTGCTGCGCCCATGCGCTGGCCTATCTGTGTCTTTGTTTACTGCCCGCGCACGGCCCGGCAGCAACTCAACAATGCCTGGTGACAGTATGCAGTCATCAAGTTGTACACTGCAAAAACAATGTTTTCTTGCTGTGTTTTGTTCAATGCAGTCGCATGACTACAGAAATTCACAGGTGTCAACCGTTGTAAGGAATTTATAGGTTGTTAGAAATAACATTCAAATATCTTACTTGTTATTATTTTTGTTAACAATGCACATCAAACATATATGTGTATAACATTCATCTGAAGTTACGTAATCTGCGGTCGTGAGAATGTAACTTGTGACTGGCACTTGTGCATGTGTTAATTAGGAACTAGTAATAAAGAAATCAGAATGCGTTATTTTTTCTTGGCGTTGCAACAGCTTCGGGTTTAGTGGACATAGATGCGGTTGATCTGATTCTGTGCGCAAGCTTCATCTGGTTAAGTAGTCGGAAGTATTGCATAGGTTATTCTGTAATGATTTAATCATTCTAAGTGTTAGATTCAGATCTTTACTGTCTGTTTCTCGCTGTTGCTGGTCTTGCTACCTGAGAGTGGGTAAACATGAAGCCAGCTTACATAAAGTTCAATCTTAAGATAGTCTTCACCAATAATCAAAGTTTCGCTAGGATAAATATTCAATAAGTTATGTACACTCCTGTACACAAACAGCTTTTTTTTTCGTTTCTTTTAATAGTGCTTGTTTCCTGTACTTACTTTATATGGCAACAATGGTGCTGACATTGCTGATACATGAAATTATAATGGTAACGGTTTCATTTTCGTTTTGTTTCCATATTCAGCTACAGAAACAGTGTATTATTTCAAATAAATGACCTCTGAAACCATGCACAACTAACAAATTGTGTTAGTGTAATAGAATATGACTACTTGACTGTATAATTAGCTTCAAACACAGCTTTTTATGGCATATTAATGTCCGATAGAAATTTGCGTTTCCATATAGCTTAATTTCTTCAAAATGTGATATTCATTTCGACTAACATCAATTACTATTATAGGCTCAAATAAGTAGATTTGACGAATTCCTACTTTGCGATACTGAGCTCCTTATACAACGTCCGAATTAGAAACATTTCAAGTGAATCTTTAGGAACAGAAAGACGGCAAACAGTGGCTGCAGTTCTTTTTGGCCTATTCAGCCAAGAAGAGTGATCATTAGTGGCAGGTAGCCGGGTTGGTTAACGCTTGCTCTTTTCCGCAGTAGGTAATTAGATTCGTGACTGCGGTAAGACAATAGGAATTGAAGAAACTCAGTATTTAATTTTCGAGATTCCACTATGCGCCTACCAAATTTTAAACAAACTGTCTCAAGGAGTTGATATTCGGCTTCAGAGAAACTTGTGCTAGTATGTGAAACGCCTCACTAGGACGTGAAGATTGGTGAGTGCTTTGCGATAAAGGTTGTTAAAATGATCATACCCATTTTATTACATAAAATAACGACAAATATGCTGCTTGTTTGTAAGAAAGGATCTTAGTGCACCTCTGTCGGCATCATTTCACCGGCGACTCATGCTTTCCTTGCACTTTGGAGAGAACCCGCAAATATATATATATATATATATATATATATATATATATATATATATATAGGGAGAGAGATGATGATGATGATGATGATGATGATGATGACGATGACGATGACGATGACGATGACGATGACGATGACGATGACCATGACGATGACGATGACGATGACGATGACGATGACGATGACGATGACGATGACGACGACGACGACGACGATGACGATGACGATGACGATGACGATGACGATGACGATGACGATGACGATGACGATGACGATGACGATGACGATGACGATGACGATGACGATGACGATGACGATGACGATGACGATGACGATGACGATGACGATGACGATGACGATGACGATGACGATGACGATGACGATGACGATGACGATGACGATGACGATGACGATGACGATGACGATGACGATGACGATGACGATGACGATGATGATGATGATGATGATGATGATGATGATGATGATGATGATGATGATGATGATGATGATGATGATGATGATGATGATGATGATGATGATGATGATGATGATGATGATGATGATGATGATGATGATGATGATGATGATGATGATGATGATGATGATGATGATGATGATGATGATGATGATGATGATGATGATGATGATGATGATGATGATGATGATGATGATGATGATGATGATGATGATGATGATGATGATGATGATGATGATGATGATGATGATGATGATGATGATAGATGTTACTCTTTAGAAGGTGATTCTAGTGTTATTATGCATGTCGCTATATTACCTTTACGTTTGTAGTTATGTTAGCTACTTAGCTTATTTTTTTCTTCCTTGTGAAAAAAGTAATAAATAAGGTATCCAAAGATGCGGAAATTAAAGAGGCGTGGAAAAGTATATAAAACAGCTAATGTCAAAAATATCAAAACAGAAGTATGAGTTGGCATGCAAGAGGTTCGAAGAAAAAACTGTAAATACTAATATAGAGAATGTATTGAACTATTTATTTTTTAAAAGCTATAAATTAATGAATTCAGGAAGCTTGTGGTCAGAATTTTGGATGTTGAAAACTATAACGTGATGGTTTTAATTAAAAGGCTCTAAGACTTCTTTCATAACAATCACAGAGCCATAAGATACATGGAAAGATCAACTTTTGATCCATGGCAACAATATTGTTTAAGTATGACAAATTAACTGTATCGGGTAAAAATCACTATTATTTACAGTTAAACTTCTTCTCTTTTTGACTCTTTAGCAACTGCACAAAACACAAAAAGAGGAGAACAGAGGTAATATTAGTGAAGGAGAATTAGGGATGAGACTAAATGGTTACAGAGGGATCGCGAGGGAATAATGAAGGGGTGAATGAAACACAGAGGGGAGAGCTGTGGATGTGGAACCGGATGAGAGAGCTAAAGGAAGTAGTGAGGGTTACCTAACGGCGGAGAGAAGTAGAGAAAAATATGCTCATTTATTGCGGTACACAATGTGAGGGAATAGTGGCCGCGCCGTGGCTGAGGTGTTGGATCGCTCGACTCTCAGCAAGGCGACCCGGGTTCGATCCCAGGTGATCACAAAGTCAAATTTACTGTGAACGACACGGCACTGAGGCGGGTTTTCTCAGGAAAGTCCCATCGCATTCCATCGGTGTTTCATCTTCATCTCATGTATCATCAGTGTCACCGCCTGCAGTGCCGCATGTTAGTAAAAGCGTGGGTTTAAACGCTACGCATTTCATTTTGAGAGAAAAGTGATGGTTGCAGAGGAGTAGTAGGGGAATACGGGAATTGGCACAGGAATGCTTGTTTTAAAGACCGTTCAATGCATTTTAAATGGGAGAAAAAATTGTTCCAAAAACCTGACGGATTTTGGAACAGTCGTATCGTTGTTTTTGAAACACCCTATGCTTCAGTAAGGGGCGGAAGTGGTGTTGCGCGGTGGAAAGGGGTCTTAGTGAACCGTTGTGTACGTGTGTGAGCAGGATACGCCCCGATGTTATAGGAAATTAATGCTAATGGTTATTATTGTATGTCGTGACTTTTATATTTTGACTAAGGATGAGCAGGTGTGTGTATACTTTCGTTTTGAGGTCGAGTGACATGTCCGGAGTGTTAAATGAAGCTCCTCTTATCTATCTTGTATACATGTTAAGTTGTACGGTGAGAAAAAGGCTAGCAGGATGATAAATATCGATGTTTTATAACTTTCTGTCGAGGACGGGGCATGGTTATCCTCTAAAATCTCATGTATATAATTAACTTTCGGATACTTGTATGTCATGACTTTTATATTTTGACTAAGGATGAGCAGGTGTGTGTATACTTTCGTTTTTGAGGTCAAGTATATTTCTCTCTGGACATGTCCAGAGTGTTAAATGAAGCTCCTCTTATCTATCTTGTATACATGTTAAGTTGTACGGTGAGAAAAAGGCTAGCAGGATGATAAACATCGATGTTTTATAACTTTCTGTCGAGGACGGGGGCATGGTTATCCTCTAAAATCTCGTGTATATAATTAACTTTCGGATGTAAGGAGAAACATTTATGGAAGGGCGGATCTCTCGATCCTAACAATGGGCTGAGAATGTGTCCACTCTTTCGAGTCATGTTTAAAAAAAACAAAATAGAAAAAAAGGGTACATTTCAAGTTAAGGTGCGTTGACCTCCCCTCCGGACATGGTTCTTCCTGAGAAAGTTTGTAGGCGTATCCTCTTGAATCTCATGTATATAATTAACTTTCGGCTGTAAGGAAGAACATTATAGAGGGCGTATCCTCCTATCTATACGATGGAATGAGGAAATTATTAAGGCGTTGCATTTTTTAGAGAATGGGGTCCACTATTTCGAACGCCTTTAAAAAAAAATTATAAAAAAAAGTAGATTTACAGTTAAAGTGAGTTGCCCCCCCCCCCCTCTGCAATCTAGCTGAAGTACCTTGAAGAAGGTAATGTGTATAAGTACAAAAAAGAATTATCCAATAGAAACAGATATGCGTGCGCATAGAGAAACTTTTTCTGTATGGTGGGGTGGAAGTTCCCGCCTCCATATGGAAAAGACTTTTGAGTATAAAGACGCTGGTCTTAGTACTTTAGACTTTAGTATCAAATTTTGAAATGTAAGAGCAATATTAGGTAGAGACTCTTAAACTATGGGCGGAGTAGTTTCAAGTGTGTCAAGGCTAATTCCGTAGGTAGTGGGGGGATTTTAACTTGTTAAATCCTGTAAATCTGATCTGCGTGTGCGTCTTTCCTGATAATATAAAAGAAGCCTCGACTGAAATGAAACATCTAATTCAACTGTGACCGCAGATATACACGGAAGGAACGAGCAATGGCTGGTAAGTACTTGAATATGTTATGTGTTTGAGAAGTATAATCATTTTGTACGGATATCATCTTTTTTCAATATTATAATAGCGTGCTTTTTTAAAAAACATATACGTTCTGTTTCCCTTCTATATTAGCTTATTCATGCATGTGTTTCGTGAAAAAAAAAGTGTTAATAATTGAAACTCTTTATCTCGTTTTTTGTAAGTTTAAACGTTTCAATTATGATCGAAATTACCAACTTAGTTTGATCTATATAAATGGAACACTTTCAGTTATTTTTTTTTGTCAATCATTGAACGGTAGTCATGTTTAACCACATATATCAGTATTCGAAGTCTTCAAAAATATGTTCTTAATATCTGTAAATTGGACTGTACATAAATATATTCTAGACTAAAAGAGTTTGTTTTAAATCGTTATGTTACAGATCAACTCATGCAAGAATTAAATGAATTGGCGGGAGGATGTAAGATTCTTCCAACAAGAAAGCTGAGGGAAGTGGATCAAAATACGCCATTTCAAATCAAGTCACTGAAAACAGTAGCGACCAAATATGGAGACAGAATCGTCTTAGAGCTAGACGAATTCCAAATATTTCTACCGGAACGCTTTAAGAATATGACTGATGTTCAGAAGAAGACAATAAATGAGGGAGGTGTTCAATTGGTCTATATGGGGCAAGAGGCCCTATCCACGGGATACAAGAGGCACAGGATTACTTTTTTACAAGCAAAGGTATGTGTTATAAAAAGAAGCAGTTTTATATACAACACCTGTAAAAAACCATTGTTCAAAAATTTCTAATAATGCATTTTATTATTTCAGACATCTCAGTAAAGTCAGACGGAGGAGTTTCACACAGCGTCGCAGCAGTACCATCAGACTGCCAAGGTAAGACATAAATTATAAATCTACTTATTTATTGTTTTTTTTTTAAAAAGTAACGTTATCTTTTTTCGCATTATTACTTTTTTTAAAAAATAAAAGTATCTTGCTTTCATTCAGTCTTATATAAATCATCTTAATACATAGTATATAAAAAACAATAATTTTGTACTTAAAAAAACACATACAGTTAGAAAAAATAGAAGTCATAATCAACATTACATATAAACATGTTTAAATTTTGATGTCTGTCATGAGCACAATCGTAGAAAAACTTTCCATTGAGATTTATAATTAATATTGGTTATTATTGTTGTTGATGTTATTGTTGTTAAAACATTAGAATGTTTTTCTTATATGTATTTGATAAAACATACAGCATATATAATGTGTGAAGTATAATATTAACTTTACAAAATTTATCTTACCATAAAAAATTATTAAAAAGTTATAATGCATGCATACCTTATATATTTCATGCATAAGAAACAAGACATTTTACTGCATAATTCGCTTCTCTTTACCTGTTAGGCAGGATAATAAATGTGTTTAGAAAAAAGTCATAATGCATGCATATCATATATATTCCGGCTTAAAAATAAAAAAAAAGACATGTTAATGCATAACACGCTTTTCTTTTCAGATTATAGCGGCTAGTAAGGTCGGAATATACTAATAAGATTTGTATTATTTCAGACAGTGTTACGCAGGCTCCTGTTATATCTGGAACGAAGAGAAAATCCTTGGAAACCGATGGGACCTCTGCAAAGATATCTAAAATGGAATCGGTGAGTGAGCAGAGAAAAAAGGATTTGACATGTAACATTATAGAATCAGCATTTAAAAATCGCATTTACACAAGTCAGATAAACAATACATTGAATATGATAGATCCCGAGTTATTTTTGAATGAATGTAAGGCTCTAGTTACCAATGAAATTAGGAATAATCTGGCACGATACACTTCGGGAATAAAATTTTGTGGTACGTTAGTATGCCAGTATATAATACAGACTCCTGATGATGAAAAAATTGAATCATTTAATTTTCATAGCAAAATGGAAGCTATATTAAAGAGTACAGATACTACTGAATGGTATGAGAGTAAACTTAAAGAACCTATTCTTTCAAGTATCGATACATTCGAATCAAAAAGTAGTTCCAAATCTCTATATCAGATAAGCTCGTTAGTGCTAAATGCCTGTCAATATGATCCTTTAAATGCAGGATGTTATACAAAGCTTCCGGAATACATAAAGAACAAAAAGGCGGTAACTAATATAAAAAATGAAGATAACAAATGTTTCGGCTATTGTCTGCTTGCATCTAAATATCCTGCAAAGACTAATAAACATAGAGTTAGATCTTACTCTAAGTATAACATGTTTAAAGAATTCGATTTCAGCGGAATAACATTTCCTGTATCTCTTGATGATATTGAAAAATTCGAAAAGCAGAATCAAAATATATCTATTACAGTATACGGCCTAGACGACCATTCAATAACTTTGCTCTATCATACCAGAGAAATAAAAAAACATCATGTAAACCTGTTAAGAATAGGCAATGATAGCAAATCACACTATTGTTTAATAAATGATATATCCCGACTGTTGTCTAAACAGATAAATAAAAGCAAACGTAAGATGTGTATATGTGAAAGCTGTTTGAGGAATTTTTCAAATGAGACAAATTTAGCCAAACATAAACTTAAATGCGAGAAATCTCAAGTTTTAACTATGCCTGAAATAGGTGTAAATGATAAAATTGAATTCAATGCATATTCCAAGTGTACAGCGGTTCCATTCGTCATTTACGCTGATATCGAATCGATACTTAAAAAGGTTCACTCATGTCAGCCATCTGATGACAGTAGTTGGACAAGAACGCTGCAGAGACATGAAGCGATTTCAATATCGCTAAAATTAGTATGCGAGTATGATGATTCCTTATCAAAATTCAAAATTTTTAGAGGCCCCAATGCGATTCAAGATTTTTTCAAGGAACTTACTGTAATTGCCGATGATGTCATGGAGGTATATTCACATAAAAAAGAACTGAATATGTCCGATGAGGATGAAACCAATTTTCAAAATGCAAATCAGTGTTACCTATGTAAACATGACTTTGAGACTAATGTGACAAAAGTCAGAGATCACTGTCACATTTCGGGTAAATATTTAGGTGCAGCTCACAATTCTTGTAACTTGAACAGAAAACTACCAAACTTCATTCCAATTATTTTTCATTGTCTATCAAATTATGATGCTCATTTTCTTGTAAAAAATCTAGCTTACGATCAAGAGCCTATAACATGCATCTCGCAGACATCTGAGAACTATCTTTCGTTCAGTAAGAGATATACCTCAGGTGGGAAAACCATATATTTCAGATTTCTTGACAGTTATAGATTCTTAGATGATAAATTGAGCAGCTTAGCTGACATGCTAAACCCCGAGAACTTTAAAATTATTAATGAAGAATACAAAAATCCTATACATCGAGAGTTGATGACGCGGAAGGGTATTTTTCCATACACTTATCTAGATTGTATAGAGAAATTGGATGAAAATGCATTACCGGATGAAATATTCTTTGACGACATAAGTCATGAAGATTACTTGCACGCTCAAACAGTATGGAGAACATTCAATATCCAAACTTTAGGAGAATATAGTGATTTATATCTTAAAACTGACACGTTATTGCTCGCAGACATTTTTCAACAATTCAGAGCGTTATGTCTAAATTTATACGAGCTGGACCCTTGTCAATATTATACCATACCAGGATTGGCATTCGATGCGATGCTTAAGACGACAGGCATTCAAATATCACTAATTACCGATAGAGAGATGATGGAATTTTTCGAATCTGGCATAAGGGGAGGATTATGTACAGTGTCTAAACGTTACTCAAAGGCAAATAACAAGTATATGACTAATTATAATGAGTCTTTACCGTCTAAATACTTATTTTATACAGATTGTAATTCGCTTTATGGTTCTGTAATGGGGCATGAAAATATCCCTTATGGCGAACTTAAATGGTTAACTGAGGTAGAAATTAACGAGATCGATTTCTTAAAAATACCGGAAGACGCTGAAATAGGATATGTATTAGAGGTCGATCTGGAATATCCTAAAGAAATTCACGATGCACATAACGATCTACCACTATGTCCGAGGAGTGAGATTCCTCCCAATGATAAACATAAAAAGTTGCTAGCTACACTGTCGGATAAAGAGAAATACATTATACATTACCGCAATCTGCAACAGTGCATACAGTTGGGTTTGAAATTGAAATGCATACATAGAGCGGTAGCTTATAAGCAATCACATTGGTTGAAAAAGTATATTGATCTAAATGCTAAAAAACGAGCCGAGGAAAAGTCTAAATTTGGTCAGAATCTATGGAAAAAAATGAGCAATTGTGTTTATGGAAAATTTATGGAGAATGTCCGTTCTTATAAGGACTTCAAGCTCGTTACGAGCTGGAAACAGGCGAGAAAGCTCATATCGCGCCAAACATTTCAACGTTATATAATTTTTGATGAAAATCTTGTCGGAATCGAGTTATTAAGAGAGGAAATTCATATGTGTAAGCCTATATACATCGGTCAGGCGATTCTTGACTTATCCAAATTTATCATGTATGACTTTTATTATAACGTTCTGAAAAAGAACTTAAATGATTTAACTTTGAATTATATGGACACAGATGCATTTCTTTTTGAAACAAGTACTGATATCTATGAATTTATCAAAACTCGCATACAGTATTTTGATACATCAAATTACCCGTCGGATAACGTATATGCAATACCTTTGGTAAACAAAAAAGTGCCCGGACTTTTTAAGGATGAACTCTCCGGTAGAGTCATGACTGAATATGCAGGATTACGGTCTAAATTGTATGCTTTTCGTTATGACGGTCAGCTTGTTAAAAAATCAAAAGGAATTTCAAAAATGGGAATGCGCTCAATCACATTTGAAGATTATTTGTCATGCCTGCACGACATGAATGCAACACATTTCTCTAAACAAGTGTCTTTCAGGAGTTATAAACATGACGTTCACACGGTAGAAATGAATAAAGTGGCTCTGAGAGGCTTAGACACGAAGCGTTATATGCTCAAACAATCTCATTCCACTTTAGCTTGGAATCATTATTCAATTGACACAAATACCTTTTCCTCTGAGCATGACTGAGAGTATTAAGTTAAAAAAAAAGAAATAAAAGAAACAAGATATTTAATGTAAAAAAAGGGGGGATTATTTTTGAAAAAATGTTTATAACCATTGAAATTAAAAGGGAGATTATTTTTGAAAAAATGTTTATAACCATTGAAATTTTTGTGCAGCTTAAATATACATTGTCATGTTGAGGGGAGAGAGGGAAATATTTACTCTTAAGTGAAAGATGCCGACATAGTCAGGGGAATAAATGTGTGTTACATGCTTAAACAATTTCATTTAACTTTATTAAAATCCTTTTTCATCTGCTCATGACTGAGATATTGTAATGTACCTGTATGTGTGAGCCTGTGTGAATTTGTAAAAAAAATTGTGCACATTCAGTGAAAAATTGAATTTTTTGTAAAAAAACTTAAATAAGTGTAGCTTTTTATGCATCAAACAAAAGATGCTAGAGGGGAGGGTGGATTTAAAATAAAGAAAGAAATATTTTCTCTGTTCTTTTCACATTTAACGCATGGATGCTGCATGTCATAGTTATGTTTTCAAGATTTGATGCCATGCTAAAAGTGAAAACAGTTTTGAACACTGAGAAGCCGTGTTCCCCATAGTTAAAAGTCTCTGCCTAATAAGGGCTCTTACATGTCAGAATTTTATACTCAAAAAAACATTTATAAGTACTTTCGTTTATATACATTATATCTTGTAACAGTATAAAACTTTAGATTAATGTTTTTATGTGGCTGTGGGATGTATAGCAATACATGATGATTGTAATTAATATTTCACGATGTGATTGATGTTGGATGGGAATATGGATAAAATTTGATGCCATTGATGCAAAGATTTGATGCCATGCTAAAAGTGAAACAGTTTTGAACACTGAGAAGCTGTGTTCCCCATAGTTAAAAGTCTCTGCCTAATATGGGGCTCTTACATGTCTGAATTTGATACTCAAAAAAACATTTATAAGTACTTTCGTTTGTATACATTAGATTAATGTTTTTATGTGGCTGAGGGATGTATATCAATACATGGTGATTGTAATTAATATTTCACGATGTGATCGATGGTGGATGGGAATATGGATAAAAATAACATGATGGTTGGGAATGTGGGGGGGGTAACAAAAATAATAAAACTGAGGTTTATTTGAATAACGTTTCTTTTTATTTCATCCCAAAGATCAAATATACAAACACATCCCGAAATCCTTCATTTTTTTCACAGCTTTTTTTTATTGCAGCTACACTACAGCATCGTGTTCTATCCACTCAGCTTTAGGAAAACCTAACCACTTAACAAGTAACTTATTCCCACGTCGGCGCACGACTTTTTCAATCAGATAGGTATCAGGGTACTGAGTTTTTAATAATTCATGACCATAAACTCCTCCCTGTATTTCCACTCCATCACTGTCCTGAAGAACATAAGTAACCGGAATTGTATTCCTTATCCTAATAATACGAAATATTTCAGTGCTCCAATTCGGTGTGTACCCTTTCTCCAGTAAGCCCTTATGTCTAGATATTCTGACATAATCTCCGATGTTGAATTTCTTGGCATTCCGCTTCTCTTTACCGAAATTGTCACGACGATACACGGTGAGGAGCAGATCATTGTTGCTGACGTCGACAGGTCGCATTCTGATCGTCGAGTGGTAAGTATTGTTGTAGGTATTTATGATTTCCGGTAGGAGATCAAGCCATTTATGAGAACCTCTAGCCAAAAATTCTCTATGCATCATACCTTTAAGTGTTCGTATTAAACGCTCGACAGCAGCAGCCTTTATGACGCTGAATGTACTATAATGATTAATTCTATGTTTAGCCATTAATTGCCTGAAGTGTCTATTGTAAAATTCTTTGCCATTATCCGATTGGATATTCTTTGGTGCCGAATCCAATTGAGCTAATATATTACTCATTGCTTTTGTAACATTAATCCCACTCTTGTCCTTCAGAGGTCTTGCATAAGCCATTTTTGAATAAAAATTAATGGCAATAAGAATGTACTTATAGTTCCTATTTTCTTTTGCATATGGAATCATTTCTATAAGATCTATTTGCAATAAGTCATTAACACCTTTACTAATTATTTTTCTGCGAAGGAACCTCCGTCTGGCAGGGGAATGTAACTCGCCAGCGATGTTTCGTCTGATCATGCTATTACTTTTGTGGTTTTCAATTCCGTGACGATCTCTTGAATTTCAGATGAATGATTTAAATTTCCAGCCTGCTGCGATGCGATAAGTAATTTGAGTCTATTGACCAGAATGTTAGGGTCAGACCAGTACACATAATCCAGACCCCTATCGGGCACGTGTTCCTTCCATTTGAGACCCGATCCAGTCCTACTAGCAATTAGACCTCGTATTATATTTTTATATTTATATCCCTTGCTCGACCTCAGTCGACCGCTTCTGTTGTATCCCTGTCTGTGAACTAGAGTTTTTTTCAAAATCTCTGAATATGTATCCAGATCATCTTCAGTATACGCTGAACTTCGAGGTACTCGCTTGAATAACAACTCGTACAGCCCGGGGCTAGCCTTATAGGTCTCTTCTCCTATTTGAATAGTGTCGTCTACAAATATGATTCTTTTATTACCTAACTTATAATCAGCATCTTCATAGCGTACACCATAGGTGGCATCCATATCGCTAGCGCTAGCTGTACGAACCTTCTGCAAATACTTTGAGAGATCGTCATCGTCATAATCATCATCATTTTCTTCTTCTTCTTCTTCTTCTTCTTCTTCTTCTTTAGGATTTTGCTTCTCCTGATTCTTGATTATATTATTTAGAGGATCGGTTACAGGCTGTAGCACCTCGGACATTATACGTTGAGTTTCGAACTTGAGACCCTTTAGGGAACGTAACTTTTCCCTTATTGCCTTACTGTGTCGGGCGATGGATTGTTTGAGTCTGATACCTTCAGCATCCATCTTTATATTGAATGAATATTTAAATATGTGATGTCAATTTATAGGAAATTTTCAGCTCAATACTTAGAATATGCCCATCTTTTGTACGATTGGGTGGAGCGGTGAAGGTTAATTTATCACCTATCTGAATGGGTGCTGGATAACTTTCAATAATTTCATCGTTTATTGAAAAAATCGTATCTGATCTCGTATAGGGATGGGGTGGAGATATCATACTGCAGTCGATCACCTCTCCATTTACAGAAGACTTGTAGTATTCAAGTCCTGATGTTAAGGTGTATCTTTGCGAACTTCCTCTGTATGGTTTCGTTTGCAGTTTAATAATGAGCTGTCCCCTCATTTGGTCTAAAATAGCATTTATAACATTCACTTGCGATTTAAGCACACTGACACTATCCATTGTTGAGGTTATGTATTTATCCAGGGAGGACTGACGATTTACTAGAGGCTCGATATTTTTGTCTACTGCCGAAGCAATATCATTAACCATGGAAGATAGAGCTCTGTTTAATGCATGCTGTGATTCATTTTGTTTCTTTACAACAAATTGTTTAACAAATTTTTTGGTTGCTGCGTCGCTATCGTCCACAGGATCGGCTACCTCCCTGATTCGTTTCTTTTGAAAAGAAACATTACCGCTCGAATCCTGAATGGGCGTTCTTGCATGTATATAATCTAGCATGTATTTTTTATTTGGAACATCGTCGTCGTCAATTGGAGGCAGTAGTACCTTCATTCTTATCGTGTCCAGAATAACATTGTTTTCGGCATCACGTTTGAATGCATATTTACTTAGAAATTGCATTAGGTTTTCATATTGTGCATCGAGTGAGGTTTGCACATGGTTCCTAAGCATAGCTTCAAAGTCACCCATGCGCTGATATGAAGTCTTTTCGGCGAAAGTTTGCATCCGAGTTTCAATGACAGCCGTAAGCGTATCCACATAGTGTTTAGTCGTTGCATCAGCGGCTTCTTCAGGATCCTGGATGTTGCACAATCGTTTCTTACTGAACTGATAGTTTCCCGAGCCATCTCGACTTATGATATAGCGGTTAAGCACACCCCTAGAGGGTATGATTCTCCTAGATCCGAATCTATCGATACTCATAGCTGGAATGAATGATGATGCTTATTTATTCACTCTGATAAAGACGTCAAAACCGTGTCGGTATCGTCCTTCATTCAAAGGAAATTCAGGTACTATAACAACGAAAGGTCTCGTGTTCGATCCCTGATTACTCTCCCACACTTGCTTACACAGCTCTTTAAATTCTGTATAATTCATATCAGTATTTACGTAATCATCATATATATGCTTTAAGTTGAGATTGTCCTGTCTGAAGAGTACTATCATATTTGCATTATCCCTAATTAAGTGTTTGGGTACTTTTGCATATGACTGTGCCAGGTATACTGCATCGACGTTACGATGTCTACCCATGCTGTAATACGATGCTATCTTGCCCTGTTTCTCATTGATGACATCATCGAATACAAATATCGAATTTTCCTTAGCGTCAGAGGTCGGGAGCACTTTTTCGCCGTCCTCAAAAGTATATACTCCTATATCGGGTATGGTTTTCAGTACTTTGAGCAGATATTGATATTTCGATTGATGTAACGATTTCGAGTAAATGTAGAGATTTTCAAACCTTAGACCATTCTCGTGGATTAACAGATTGAGTAGTACGTTCGTCTTCCCGGCATTGGAGCTTCCCAGTATGAGAGCTCTGACGTTGCTCGGGAAGAGAGATCCATGTCTTCCGACGCGGATGTCATCGTCAAAATCCAGGACTTGTATAGGCAGCGAACACTTTTGCTTCACTACTTCCATCTTGCAACTAAGGTTATAAGCCATATCTATTGATTTTTATTTCATAGTATACGATGAACTCTGGACGAGTTCGGAAGTCTAGCAAAAAAGGTTCTGGAATAATTAATTCATTAATTAACTCTCTTCCTTTTGAGGCTCATTTGCCAGGGTACAGATTCTGCGGTCCTGGAACAAAACTACAAAAGCGTTTACAACAAGGCGTCGAACCCCTTAACGGACTGGACACCGCCTGCCGCGAGCACGACTTGGCCTACGCTACACATCGGGACACCGGTTCGAGACATTCGGCTGATAAGGTTCTTATAGAGAAAGCTTGGAAGCGCGCACATTCCGCTGACGCTTCTTTGGGCGAAAAGCTTGCTGCTCGATTTGCAACCGCCATCATGAAGGGAAAGCTAGCCTTAGGTGCAGGGTTGCGTAAGCGTCGAAAGAGGACACTGCCGCCAGTCGCTAGGGGAGGGTTTTTACCCTTACTCCCATTGCTGGCTGCCTTGGGTGCAGCGGGTAGCCTGGCCGGGGGTGCTGCTCAGATCGCTACACCTGTGAATAAGAAACGTGCTGCAGATAAGCAGCTGAACGAGATGATTCGTCACCATCAGCAGATGGAGGCTTCAGCAAAGGGTAGAGGCCTTAAGCACGGACGCAGGCAACTGAAGAAGAAGAAGAGGATGGGTAAAGGACTCTATTTGCGTCCAAAAAAACTCGG
This sequence comes from Mantis religiosa, assembly GCA_030765055.1. Taxonomy (NCBI): domain Eukaryota; kingdom Metazoa; phylum Arthropoda; class Insecta; order Mantodea; family Mantidae; genus Mantis; species Mantis religiosa. The sequence continues at coordinate 74,032,781 of CM060955.1, read as the reverse complement.
GGCGAGGCCTGTACATATCCCGGAAAAAGCGTTAAGCGGTGCAGAGATTGAAGCCTATGCTAAACGTCTATGTATTCCCAACTTTAGAGGTGTGTACATGCTAGATAAACTACCTGCTATACCTAGACATACAGAGAGGATTGTCATTAACTTGGACACTTCGTATAATCCGGGAACTCACTGGGTTGCCATACGCAAGGATGGAAATTTAGCATTTTATTTTGATAGTTTCGGCAATCTGAAGCCTCCGGCGGAGATTGAGTCATATCTCGCAGGAGTCAGAATCATGTATAACAGACAAAGGTATCAAGATTTCGATTCTGTAATTTGCGGTCACTTGTGCTTGCAGTTTCTCTCATAAAACGCTTTAGCTACAGTGTTTGCATGGTCAAAATGAGTTATACTATCACTGTGAGCGGTGCTGATTCCAGCCTCTCTACTTTTCTAAATCCGCCACTCCATCTAGATCCTGATGGTGTTTATGAGATTGCTCTTTTGAATTTTGAGACATTTTACTCGATACCAAATATTGATCAGAGTAATAACCGTTTTCATTTCGTTCGCGATGGAATGCTGGAGACCATAGTGATTCCGCCTGGCACGTACGAACTGGATGATATAAACAGTTTACTCAAGGAAAGGCTGGAGGTCGGCGATGACTTCATTCTACGCCCCAACAATAACACTATGAAAGCAGAGATTCGATGCCCTTACGCTATCGATTTTACTCAAGAGAAATCGATCGGTTCTATTCTCGGTTTCACCGGGGGACGAATGGTGGAGCCTCATATTCTGACAGAGTCTGATGAACTGGTGAACATCTTTAAGGTTAGCATAATACGCATCGAGTGTAGCCTTGCAAGCGGTTCCTTCATCGACGGCAAAAGCGGTCACTCTCTTTACGAATTCTTCCCATCTGTCCCCCCAGGCTACCACATCTCGCAGGAACCATCCAATCCTATATATCTACCAATCATTGATACAAATCTCATTGATCATCTCAACATTCGAGTGGTAGATCAGAACGGTGATACCCTCGACTTTAGAAACGAGACTATTACCGTGAGACTACACATAAGACGGAATGGGACTAAATTTTAAGAGATCTTGCTATAATAAAAAGCTTATCTCGAGAATGAAGCCTACTCACTCTTCAGCACGCAAACTGCTAACATCTAATCGAAAGTTCCTCGAGAGGTTAGGCTTCAAGGTTCTGTAATGGATGTTTTAGATGTGACGGGAGTTCCAGCATTTGACGATAAGATTAGTAAAGAGGAGGAACACATATTCTTACCTTACAACACATCAGCCCTTGAAGCGAATGATGAAATTAGAATACCTTGCCAAGCTGAAGATTTGTACACGCTTCCTAGCAGAAGTTATTTGTACATAGAGGGAACTCTTGCTAAGCCTGAAGGAGGACCCTCTTCTTCAAAGCTGAGCAACAATGCCATGGCGTTTCTGTTTGATGAAATTCGATTGGATATGAATGGTACTACTATTGATAGAACTAGAAATCTTGGCATTTCTTCAACCATGCGCAACTATGCAGCTCTCGACATTCTGGATTCCAATCGTTTGCAGAACGCAGGATGGACCCATCCTGGAGACGATGTTGACATCGTGAACGCATCGAATTGTATCTTCAACGCTATCGTCCCTCTTTCGATGCTCTTGGGTTTTGCCGATGATCACAGGGAAGTCATACTTAATAGCAAGTTTGAACTTGTTCTCATTAGATCGAAAAATTCTAATAATTGTATAGTGGGCAATGAACCGACTGTTATTAAACTAACCAGGATCGAATGGAGGATGCCAGTGCTGCGACTTTCCGATGCCGAGAGAGTGGAGAAACTTAAACTCGTCAAGTCGGATCAGCCTCTACACGTGGCCTTTCGAACGATGGACCTTCATACTCAACCTGCAGTACCACAGACTAAAGCTTTCACTTGGAACGTTGCAACATCAACAAAGCTTGAGAAACCTCGATTTGTCATAATTGGTGCACAAATCGACAGATTAAATTACCTCGCTAAAGATAGCTCTCTCTTTGATCATTGTAATATCACAAACCTGAAACTTTATCTCAACAGTGAATGTTATCCCTATCATGACATGAATTTGGATTTCACAAATTCAAAGTTAGCTTCTCTATATGATCAGTATTCTAAATTTCAATACTCTTACTACGGTAAGGAGAATTATCCCCTTTTGAAGAGAAGTGACTTTCTGAAATATGCACCGCTATTTGTAATTGACTGCTCTCACCAAGCTGAGGAGACAGTTACTGGAGCAGTTAACATCAGACTAGAAGTTCAAGCATCAGCAAACTTTCCTCCATCATTTTTTTGTTTAATTATTCATGACAAATTGTTCACTTACAAACCTCTAACTCATGTTGTTCAATCTATCATATAGGAAAAATGTTTTATTTTCTTTCTTTGACTGTCAATAAAAAATACATTACCAATTATATGATCTTTTTATTGATTTTAGCATACATCTCCTTAACCTTTTTCCTGATACTCCTACCTGAAATGTCATATGAACAGCCTGATTTATGAGCTTCATGCAATTGAAATAAATGTCTTTCAATGTATGGAATTAGTCTCTTGAGTCCAACTATTGCAGCTATGTCTAGATTTATAATATTTTCGTTTAGACAAGTATTTCTCAAAACTATTTCACTGATTTTATTCATATGCAATATTATATTATAACCATATATTATATTTTCACTGTATGAAACACTTGGGAGCTTACCGTGTCTAAGATATGTTTCAATCACTGACATATTTTCAAGTATTATCACCCAGTCTTCTTTTGTTATGTATACGAATGTCTCGTTAGCTGCTATGATGTATAGGGTGGGGAGTTCGTAGTGGAGCCCTACATTCACATGACAGTTCACACTGATGGAGATGTTGTCAAGCATATACACGCTATTTGGATTCATCTTTCAAGGGCTTTTCTGGAATGGCATCGAAGATAAGTACTATAATATTATCCAGAGCAGCGTCGTTCACCTTCTTCTTGCTGACGATCTTCGGTTTGCTCCTCTTCTTATCAGGCTTCTTATCGGACCTGGAGACATATATACAGACGATTAAAAATGAAAAATAAAACATAGCTTGCTCTTTTGCCACTATGTCTGTCTTGTTTATTTGTACTAACCTGCCTTCTTCTTCTTCTTCTTCTTCTTCTTCTTCTTCTTCTTCTTCTTCTTCTACACATTCTTTCTCGTCCATGGGCTGCACGGTTCTTTCAGGCACAGGCTTCGAACGATCCACATCCTGATAGGGTGGCACTTCCTCACCTTCATACATTCTGCAATTACACAGTTCGTATTGTTTTAGTTCTGATACCTCATATAGTAATATCAGTCAAAAATATATTTTTTGCATTATCTTACTTACCCCTTTAACTTATGGTACACAATATCGCAGTATTCTCCACAACGAAAGAATGTGGTCATTTGATCATGTTGTGAAGGTTCCTTGCAGATGATGCTATGCGTATCACCATTACAATGTTCCTCGTGCTTTTCCAGACAGTGTTGCTTCATCTTCTCGTAATCGGCAAGATTCACCCAGCATGCATTGTCGCTCTCGATAGCACTTTGGATTATTTCACTGTTCATCTTGACGGCTCACAAGTAACTGTGCACACAATTCGATCATACTTTCACCCATCAGACGTGGCTGGATAGGAGACGATTTAAACATATTCAGTCTTGCATCAAGGTAGGGATGGTGGGGAGGAGGACGTTCTCTGTACACGTGTATAACTTGATGACCTGCTTTTTGTTGACCTTTTTTCGGGCACGGATTGCTCATAAAGCTATAAGAGCAATTTGGATGGAATGGGAAATGATTTGAAAATGTTGATTCTTGCACCGGGGAACGGCAGTTTGTGGGGGGGAGGGCGATCTTAGTTTTTTTCTTTTTCAAAGCGAGGATTGTACATGAAGCATATCTTTTCAACTGCCATCTCTCATGATCATACACACATGCATACGACTTCCTAAGAGATGATGATAATTCTTATTTTTTAACATATTTATGTCATTCCTTACCCACATAAACCGATTTACACACTCCAGCATTGCAATGATTTTCATACAGATTAGCACAATTCTTTTCATTCACATTTCCAAACTTTCCGACCCGAAAAAAACATATCGTCCCGCCTACTCTAGCATAGTTTTTTTTTCTACTCCAAAAAAAACAGCAACAACGATTCGACGGTTCCAAAATCCACCCAAGGGATTCTGAAACAATGTTTCAGGCATCTGCGCATCGCTGTGCTGCCTTTGTCTCGTATAGGCTGTTTCAAAAACGATACGACTGTTCCAAAATCCGTCATAGGTTTCTGGAACAATTTTTCTCCCATTTAAAATGCATTGAACGGTTTTTAAAACAAGCATTCCTGTGCCAGTTCCCGTCTTCCCCTACTACTCAGAGGGAAGAGACCGGGGGAAACTAGGGAAAGAGAAGGAGAATGAAATATAGAAATGAAAATGGGGTAAAATGATATAATTTGCGCAATTATCACGATAATATGAGCAGACCAGTGGGTGCTAGTATTTGATTACTTATAAAGTTTGAAGCAGGTTTTCCGAATTACAGAAAAGTGTGCCTTGTCACGAAAGAAGTGGTGTTCAGATACTTCTCGTCTCAAAGGAAATATTCATAAGGCAATAGGGAAATGGTATAGTGAGGGGAAAAAGTTATATTTGAAGTTTTTAAGTGCGCACTCGTTCCTTGGGCTGTGAAAGAACATTTAAATGTTGTGAGTGAGAGACATTAAAATTTGTGGCCGCTTTACTTTGCATGCACACATTCGTTGCGACGACAAAGCTCCTCCAGTATAAACACTTTAACGTCACCCATATCAGAATTTTAATTCGTTTTCCGCTCCCAACAAAGCACATTTAGAGCGGTGCGAGAGATAAAAAATAGAGGACAAGAAGAGAGAGGGAAGAATTGAACGTTTTAATTGCTTAGCATGAAGTTTATAAACCAGAGTGAGCCACGAGTTCATGAGTCACACAGAAGGCCCTGACAGTAACATTTTCATTTGATGCAACGAATAAATGGAACGGAATAATGGAATTTGTTGCAAACGCGTAACCTACTTTTCTTATGTCGCCCTGATACGGACGTTAATTCTGTAACAATAAATTAACGAGATGGTTAGCGACAAGAGAACTGACTACAAAATGTTTAAAGCTGCTAGACCTCTTGGCTAAAATTATGAGAGGACATAGGTGGGATATTTAAATCCTAAAATTGTAATAATATGTGATATATTAGAATAAGAATTTCACTAATTAGTTATATAATTCTACAGTTATAAATATCCAATATTCTGCATAAATGTTGCAGAATTATACACTTGCCATTTTTTTTAATTTACGTCCTCCAACGTTAAGTCATATCGGACGATGAATGGAATGGGTGAAATGATGCTCAAATGTGACCAGGGTCCATAGAGCTTAGAGTTAACCGACATTTGTCTTTCAGGATAAGGGAAACCCCTGGAAAAAACCTTATCCAAGTAACTCACCCTGACCGAGATTCGAACTCGGGACCTCTTGAACGTGAGGCAGACATGCTACCATCACGCTACCGAGGCGGGCAATACACTTGCCAATGATGCTAATAAAAACTGCCTCCAGCAATGAATTGTTGCCATTGCAACTAGCAAATGAAGTCATTTTGTGATATATAACCTCTCTGCAACTTATTGCTTAATTATGGAATAATTAAGATCTTAATTAATAATTACCATACAATGTTTATACCAGGCATGTTTTTAAGTCAGTACTGTTTTGCGATTCCGCCGCCGCAGCGCTACGGTTGGCGTTCCACGCATGTGCGCTGGTTATCTACATCTCTTGTCTACGCACTGACGCCATTACAGTCTGATTCTTCATTGTATACGTTGGTTACTGAGTGTTTAAAATGCCTCCGCCAGTCCCGCCGATTATGAAGTACGGGCTGTTATACTATTTCTAAGTGCTAAAGGCGTAAAACCGATCGATATTCATATTCAGATCTGTGAAGTTTACGGACAATACATTATGAGTGATGGAATGGTAAGGAAATGGGTGCGAGCATTTAAAGATGGCCACACAAATGTGCATCATGAAGAACGGAGTGGGCGTCCTTCGGTCATTACTGAACATTTGGTGCAGAAAGTGGACGAAAAGGTGAGAGAAAACAGACGCTTTACAATTTCATCATTGTGCGACTATTTTCCTCAATATTAGCGTAGTGTTTTGTATCGCATTATGACCGAGAACTTGAAGTACCGGAAATTGTGTTCACGTTGGGTTCCGAAAATGTTGAAGGATATGCACAAAATCCAACGTTTAGGCAGTGCATTGACTTTTCTTGAGCGTTGCCACAATGAAGGTGAAGATTTTTTAGACCAAATTGTTGTTACTGGTGACGAAACATGGGTGGCCTACGTCACATCAGAATCGAAACAACAATCCATGGAATGGCGAAATTTTGGGACAGAAAAGGAGTATTGCTAGTGGAGTTTCTGCCTCGTAGTGAGACAATCAATGCAGCGTCTTATTGTGAGACATTGAACAATCTGCACCGTGCAATCCAGAACAAAAGACGTGGCAGGTTGGGTAAGGGTATCGTTTTGCTGCATGACAGTGCCCGTCCACATGTGGCTAATCGTACCAAAGATCTCATCAAATCTTTTCAATGGGAAACTCTAAATCATCCTCCATACAGCCCTGATCTGGCGCCCAGCGACTACCATTTGTTCCTGCACTTGAAGAAACATCTGGGCAGTCAGAGTCTTCAAGACGATAACGAAGTCAAAACAGTTGTGATACAGTGGTTAACACGTCAGGTGGCAGAATTTTATGAGGAGGGTATTGAAAAACTGGTGCCACGATGACAAGTGCCTCAATATTCACGGAAATTATGTAGAAAAGTAGATTAAGGTACAGGCTTTCATGTAACTCAAATTATTGCGATATCTATGCAAGTCTTTTTTTAATTCCAAAACGGTACTGAGTTTAAAAAAACATGCCTCGTAACAAGCTACATCACAGTCCGTAACACCAGCTTACTTTCCTCCCAGGTAGGGACCGTTTTTCAGTGAGATATCTCCGTATATACGGAGAATAATCATAAGTTTTTACGGTCATAATTTTTAGCACTAATATTCAATATTATTATATTCTGTTAGCGCAATGTGAAACAAACACGCCGTAGTAGCTTTATTGTTGGTACTCCTGGTTCCCGCCTGTGAGAACCAGGCAAGTTCAGACATATTCCGTATCGCCTACCACTGCAATGGAGGTAACATGCAGTTAAATTTGATGTTAGAGGAAGATCCAGAGTTTCTTTAAAACGTAATCACTGCTGATGAAACTTGGCTACATTATTTTAATCCTGAGAGCGAACGGCAAAGCTCAGTGTGGAAATCTCCTCATCACCAACCCCCCCCCCTCCCAAAAAAGTGGTTGCTTTTGCTAGGAAAGTTATGGTCATCTCATTCCTTGATATTCATGGAATGGTTTATCAGCATCTTGTACCTGCACACACATCAGTAACTGGACATTACTACAAGGATGTCCTGAAAACATTGCAAGTCCATATTAGTCGCAAAAGACTACATTTCCGTGAAGCAGGCTGGATGCTGCACCAAGCTAATGCGCAGCCGCATATTGCCAATATTGTCGCTGAATATCTTGCAAAAATCACCGTGAAGTGCATCCCTCACCCTCCCTATAATCCGGATTTAGCCTCATGTGACTCTTTTCTATTCCCTAACTTGAAGAAATACCTTCGTGGGAGGCATTATCCATCATCAGAAGCAGTGGTGAAGGCTGCGGAGGTGATTTTGAAGGATCTCTTTAAAAATGGTTTCCAGCATGTCTTTGAAGACTTGCAAAATTGCTGGGACAAGTGCATGGCATTCAGGAGAGAATATTTTGAGGACCATCAAAATTATGAGGATGAATAAAGGTACGTTGTCAAAAAAGATTGTGATCATTCTTTATTGAACAGCCCTCGAAATTTGCAAATACCGAGGAGGTTTTTCTTTCCCAAATATTATCTTATTATATGTTTCCTCACCATCTGTGGTGCCATACGTAATAAGAACGGACATTAAGCTCTGCTAAAGATGCTCGAATAAATGAAGAGACTCTTGCAAAGCCAATTTATGATTTATTTCCTACAATTTACAACACTACGGGTAAACGGCGGACGAGGTAGGGGGACGCCTCCATACAGATCTATTACGACTAACAACCTGCATAAGTAAGGCATGATTTGAAGAAATCACAGAAGACTACAGGCATGGCATGTAGACGCGCGGAAGTGCTCAGTAGAGTGCTGAGAATTCTTTGTCCTGGCTCCATGATCCTGCGCAGCCACCTCATTCAGCAAGTGTCCCCGCGTCTGAGGATAGCGACATAGAACGTTCAGCACCGAGAACAGCTTTTGCAGTGTGTAAGTGTCCGCGCCATATGTCCGGCATCCTATACACCACGAGCTTGAAACCACACCTGCAGGATGATGAGGAAATGGAATTGAAAATGATGGAATATAAATTATGGTAGGAAACCAAGGACGTCAGAACTGCTGCTTCTTCTTATGACACATAACAGAAATAGTTAGCCTAGTATTCAGTTTGTTGTCACGACAAGGCATAATTTTGAAGAAATATACTTTAAATCGTGCATTCAAATATTCATATCAGAATACTTTTGTCTAGCAAAGTTTCCTCGAAACTTGAATGTGGTGTTTAAACAGGTAGCAGACTGCCATAAACACAGTAGGGGAAGTGTCATAAAGTAGGCAACAATTTTACGTTGTAAAATTATACTTCATTACGCTGAGTTACTTAGACTAATTAAATTCTGATTCCTGAATGTTTTTACTTCCTTCTCTTTGTTAATTTTATACACGCTTGCGCACTTTATAAGGTTTTTAATTCATGTGTTGCATCTGATTAATAAGAACGCTTTCTCTATCTCACTCTCCTTCATTTTTGTTGAAATTCGTTGATTTCATCATAAGCTGTACACATTTTACGTATCTCGGTTTTATTTATGTATCATCTATTGGTGTATAATATCCGTATGTATCTTGTGCTTATAACTTGCAACTGATTTCGCTTTCAAATCAAGAACCTCATAAATTGTTCTCCAAAAACTTAACCATAATTTTTTTCGAATAAGTTCATATTAAACAATATTGTATACTATTTGATGTGCTCGAAGTCAAAATATTTCAAACATGTTCTATGGCTAACTTGGCCATCATATGCCCGCCTTAATTTTATTATGTCTGGCCCACGTTTTCACTCGCCATGGCCAAGAAAGCACGCGATTTCCTTACACATTATGCAACCTGACAACGTCGAAAGCCACCATTCCCTTTAAAAAATTCCCATGGCTACTGTTATGAGCCCGTGAGGAAAAAACTCGGATGAATATTTTCAAATATGCCCAGCAAGGTGATGTTCATGCTGTGAAAGTTAAAAATATAAATTAAATAGCTCCAGTTAATGACAAAACTATTTTTACATTAACTGCAGATTCAGTCCGCTCTAAATTGTTTTGGAGTAATATTAAAGTAATTAGGAATAAATAGGTCTTTAGAGACTCGTTTTGTTTCTCATAACAGTAGGTATATGAAACTTTCCATCAGGATCTTCATAAATGTATAGCTCTATTCAACATCACATCTAATATCGTATCTTCATAGACACGAAAAGTACTTTGAGGTCCCTCCAGCAAAGACTGTCTTAGCCCCTGCCTTCAGACTCTCTATAACAAGATAACATATGAGGTATGACAAGTTTCGGATAGGAAACTCAGTACCTCAAGCTATTGAAGACGTATACCCCTGAGGGAACGTCCCTCGGGAACAAAGAGGAGATAGACAGCGACCGGAAGTAGGAGACAGAGACAGTTTAAAGATAAGAACTCCCTAGTGGCAACTGTATAACGGGCCTTCTTACCTTTGCTGGCTTATACATGCATCCCACTGGAAGGTTTCGGACTCGAAGAGCGCTCCAGCTTTGGAAGACGAATGTTTCCACAGATTATTCTTTTTTCTCTTAAGCAATGCTGAGATCCCCACCGACATTTACTACCCTAAAGCAGCCAAGGAGTGAAGGAGTGTATGATTGAGGGAATGAGTGAAGTTTAAGGGCTCTTCGACAGCTAGGTCTTTTGAGTCCAATCAAGCAGGATCTAGGTGAAGGAATAGGAGAAGTGGAGAAGTTAAATGAAATAGGATAGAAAATTTGGGGGTATGTAATTAAATGTCCCAGCATTCGCCTAGTCACCGTCAAAACCCCTGAAATCCCCCACGGGAAAAGTGCAGTCAAGGGGATAGAAGACAAGTGAAAGCACGAACTACAGCCTGTACCATCTCGCTTTGTATCAACACAAAACTTTCCTCAAGTAGTCATCTTTGAGGTGTCCCAGGAAACAGCAGAACGTGTAAGTGTGTTGCTCCACGCCATGACTTCAATAAATCTTCAAACACTGGATGGAACACTGGAAATCTGTCAAACCAAAATCTCGAAGCAGCTCATCCATAGCATTCTTTCCCCTAGGGGCCAATTACCCTCATTCGCCTCCGCATTAGCCATTCTGCTAGCTTCAGCCATATGAATTTCAACCCAAGTGCAACTATTGTCATTGTACCCTGTCGGTTCACCAAATCTTGGATATTTCTTGGAGTTCATTGATCAACGCCAGCAGTGTGGTATTCCAGATCTCCTGTCAGTCTGGACAGTCTACATAGAATATTACTTAATTACAATTATTTATTAATTTTACTAGTTGTGTTTATGAAAGCAAGTCGTGGACCTATAAGACTTGCTTAAAGAACAAAATCTGTATATGAAACATGTGAAGTGTATACATTATGATGAAATAATTAATAATAATTAAAAATTTCTTACAAATGGTTGTTTATAATGGGCAAACGTTTCCAGAAAGCTTCGTCGCACATCCTTAAAAGACACCTGGGTTGGTGTTCATAAGGATTCCACGGAACTCAATAGGGGTGTTTCCAATGATATCTCAATACGGTTCTTGTTTTAGCATACTTCAGCAATAGAGCGAGTCATAAGTAAGCATCTGAATGCTATAGGAGAAACATTTTTGGTACGCCTTGCATCTCTCACGACAAATCCTACCTACCATCTTATCGCCCGTTAAGGCAGCAACTTCGTTAAGAGCAAGATAACCGCCTCATGCAAAGCAGGCTAAAACACCTTGTACGAAATTCAGAATTTTAATAACGTGGTACCAACAACACTGAACAAAAATACCTGTCCGGTGGGGGAAATATTTGAATATTTAAATGGCGAGGAGAGGAATTCCCGCAGCTTGCCTAGAGAGCAAAGTTTGAGGAGCAACTGGAAGTTTTGTGGTGCAGGGGGCGCGCGAAGCGTGACGTCGTGACAGTGTAAACTCTACGAGGCTAATTCTCCACGGCCCGACAGTGTTTTGTTTGCCTTCTCCGCTTTGTACCAAGATCCGGGTACGGCTAGCTCCAAACCTTCCTTTCCTTCAACATACCATTTAAAATGCATCATCGTAAGAGATTTCGGTAAAGGAGCTCTTTGACTTACCTATCCATATTCATAGATGCGTAGGGTTGCAGTTACCTGTGGTTCATAAGGCGGCCGCGCCGTGGCTGAGTGGTTAGACCACTCGACTCTCACCAAGGTGGTCCAGACGACCGCAAAGTGAGATTTGTGGTGGAAACATTGCCGCTGGGGCAGGTTTTCTCCGGAATCTCCGGTTTTCACCGGTGCTCCATCTTCATCTCATGTATCATCATAAAGCGGGTGTTAAACACTGTGTATTTCATTTTTGTGACTCATAAGGAAGTAAGATTAAAATAGTTCATATTGAATGAGTGATGAAGAACAGTTTATCCTATTAGAGAGGTTCATGCTCCTTAAATTTTCCACTATATCTGGGGGACAACCTTAGCTGTCTCTTTCGTATTCCCCCATCATTTTTATGGGATCAATTTTAACATACGCCACGAACATTTATAATGCCACTAAACGGCAGCCGACTCGGCTGTAACACAGGAGCTTACCGACCGTGGGGAGTCCTGTGAAATTAATCCTTATCTCCTTCAAGATGCCCTGCAAATTTTGTCCCTCAACTTCTACGTACTGCTGACATTAACAAATAACATAATACAATGTGTCCACGCAGTTCGTTTTCAGGAAAACATATTGGTCTGCAATAAATCATTAGAACAGTGGATTAAGGTATCTTTTAAGCATTGTCGACACATTACTAAGCATAAATAACGCATGGCCGGGTTGCTCTCCCAATCTCCCCCCTCAACACTACAATGTCTGAATACAAAGGAACATACAGCATTTTCCCTGTGAATGGAGTACTTGCTCAAGTTATCATGTACACAAACCAGGAGCAATGCTTCCAACGCCGTATGCATTAGGTATATTTCTTGTAAAATTTATAAAAGGCAGTTTAGAAATAGCAGTTCTTATTCAGATGCTATAAACGCAAATTTAAGAAAATCCTGTATCTGATGTGCGCGGTACTGTGGCTCTAATATCCTCCAAAATCTTTATGTCTTAATTTCTCCCCTATTTACTTTTTCTGATAAACATTGCTGTGCTGTCAAATGTATCCAGAGCAGCAGCATGTTCATCTGGCGTTAAGAAACTGTAATAAATGTAATATATAATGTGTTCAGCTTCTCTACAGTTAATTTCAATAAGGATTTACCAATGTAGGCATATTGTGTTTCATTCCAAAATAATTATTTATATTATTTTAATATACTTATTAGTGGAAATGAGACCATCATTATCAAATGCTGTACAACTTTATTCCAGAACTACACACTAATCTCAAGCTCGCATTAACCTCGCTTTGCGCATGCGCAAAACTTCCTCTGCATACAATATTCTATGGCAGATAAGAACGAACTTGTGAAAAAGTTGAAGCGCACTAACCCACCACTGTTTAACGCTGTATGCATACGCTAGCCACAGCAACGCTAGCTTCTTGACATAATTTGATTAAGAGTTTGCAGAAAACGTATTAAATCTATAAGTTACAGAATTAATATGATTAATATTAACGTATAATACTGCAATATTTACACTTTAGAATTTCGTAAGCAGTGCGAAATATTATTCGGGACATTTAGGAAGATTCTTGGCCTTGGAGGCGCTGTTATCTGTTGACACCGTTCGGCTAGCTTTCAATGAGGAGAAGAGGTAAACAGCATGTCCCAAAAGTAAGGACACTACTGAAGGCAGACGCTAAGGAGCTGAACATCAACGAGTTATTTAATTCTAAGCGAAAATTCCAATTCCTGAATATCCGTTTAACTTGCAGTATTTATGGAGCTTCCATCTGTGACGATCTCGTCTAAAGGATGGATATCAGCTGTTGTGTCTGTAGAAGTGCCGTTGTCATCTCTGGAATTCATAAAACCGACTAAGGTATTTGCTTTCTCTATCTCTTTATCACTGTTATTCAAACCCACATTGACTACTATTCTTTCTATTTCTTCTACCTTTAAGACGCCTCAAGTATTCTTATTCTGTGGTCTTAAATTTTGATGAGCGCATTTTTCCTCTTCAATGCTGTCGTTTATAGATTGTCTGCTTGGTCCTTTAAGTGCATTTAAAGTAATAAAACATTACTTATGCTTTTTTTTTCTTCATGATATTCCATATCAGTTCAATGGGGTTTAAATCGCAGCGATAGGCTGCTGAAAGTACGGTGAGGAGAGACTGTGCTAGGAAAGCACTTTGTATTTTTAAAGGAGCAGAAAACCTTGCATTCTAGAGCCATACATTTTTCACTTGGAACAAATGCAGATCTAATATCCATTTAAGCAAATAGAACCATTCCTATTGTCCCACAATACAAGCCAATAAAACCAGAAATTTTCTAAACGCCTTGCCCTGTACCCGTTCCCATCATCTAAAAAATAGTAAAATGAAATAAAAGAAAACACTTGGAGGAATTGTCTCCCGGCGTACCACCGAAGTTTCTGAGCTCCACCAAAGAAGAGAGCGAAGAAGCAACCCTAGCGACCTGTGAAGGTACTTCAAGTTACTTCAGTTACTTTAGTTACATCAACCATTGCGTTGACAATTTAAAAATGACTAGGCAGTGAAGTGAGAAAGGGAGAGAGAGGAATCGGTGAGAAATCGAACCCGCTACCTCCCAGTCATGCTCGTTAGCTAAGAGGTTTGCTCTATCAGAAGCTGCGAATATCCTTCTTCAATTGTTATGTTAACCTTCAATTTGAGCAAATAAAACATATTAAATAAAGAAGCCATAATAAGTAGAATGTAATTTATTATTGCGACTTGTACCTCATCTGTTTATTCTTCCAAAACTGTGCAACTAAACTTAATGGGAAAATGAATAAAACAAAATGAAAATAAAGCAACCTTTAAAGCATGTTTAGCAGTAGAACATGAGAGAAACACGCTTTAAATAACATGTATGGTGAATCTCAATTAAGGCGAAATGTAAATTTGTGCTATTAAGTTAAACATATAAAAGAGGTGGCAAACCTTCAAATCCCCGTATTTCTGCTTGCAAGGAATAATGAAACTTAATACCGTGCAAATTACACAGGGTATAGTGCATAGCCAACAAGTTTCAGGCAGAGTGGATTTATTCCAACTCATTTTTAATGCTCTTTGCCCACGTTCACATCAGGATAATGAAAAGAATAGCAAGCTCCCTACCGCAACGTAAACACTGCTGGTTTATTAACGGACGTAATTTCCTGTTTCGTCCCTTTTCAAAACAGCTGAAGCTCGCCAAAAGTGGGATACGTAATTATTTAGGTAATATGTAAATGATACAACGTTATTCTCTGCCACTAAATCTGTTTTTCCTGGCTTTTCTTCCCACTGTCCGGTACTTTCCGCTCCGTGGACACAAATAAGCTCTGGTATTCATACAGTTGTAGCGCGGGGATTTAGAGCCCTATGAGCGGGTTGGGGGGGTGAGGCCCACCTTTAAGGGAATTTGCCAGGCAGGAATGAACTCGGCTTGATGCATCCTCATGGAGACATTCAGCACTTCACATTTGTCATTTCTACTTTTACTTTCCCTACTACCTGCTTACAGTCAGTTCAAGGTACATTGTACTTATTCCACCAACAATAATTATCGATTACGTAGAAAATGAAGCTAGTTACAGTGAAGCACTAAACTCTTGTTCGCGTCTTCAGTCAAAGAAACCCAGAGGAGAAAACAAATTCGTCGTTAAGGAAGTTACTGTTATGTATTTTTTTTTTTTTTTTCAGTATTACCAAAATCTGAAAAAGAAACAAACTTAAGAACAGAATCAACTGCTGGTATTTCAAAATTCACTAGGCAATGTTTATTTTTTAAAATAAATATATTTTCCCACACCATTAAGTCAAACGGGACATTTAATTTTTTAATAATTTAACTTCAGGATTTATATTATGGTTAAATTAACAAAATTGATTTGCTACGGCCGTATTATTAATTTGTTTATACTTAATGTTACGAAAATGATCTTTCGTTCTGGTTTGCAAATTAGGTTTCGTCCTACCAATGTAAACCCGATCACAATCTAAACAATCAAATTGATAAATACCAGATTTTTTATTATTAGGAGTTACATATTTTTAGAGAAATGTAGTAAATTTTTAATACAGTCACCCAATTACCGGAAGGCACGACCAACTGGAGCTGGGTAGGGGACAAGAGGCATTCAGCCCACGCCCACCCATTTATCTTGTAGAGCTAATATAGGTGATGGTTAGGAAAGTGTCACTAGGCACTGTACCGTCTCTTTCCCCTTCCCCTGACGTCTCGAACAATCGGGATGATGTTCCGAGCCGCGAAGCTTCGAGAAACAGTGATCTTCCTATATAAGGGCTGCAGTGGACGAGTCAGTTCAGTTCTCGGCGAGCAGCCGTGAAGAGTGCAGTGCTAGAGAACGGACTGGAAGACTGCGTACGTGTATCAGAGGAGTTGTATGTAATTGTGAGTGTGGAGTGGACCTGTGACAGACGAACTGGTGGATTGTAATTCTGTGCGCTACGTAATCCTATGTAATCGGCAAGTGTTCCAACTGTAATTCGGTGGAAATAAAGAACATTTTTAGTTTGTGCAATTGGATTTTTAATTTCACGAACCCACAAAGTCATAATACTATATTTGTTTTGAGGAACTGAAGTTATACCAAATCCAAAAAAACGTTTTAAAATTGTTTATTAAACCAAGGATTGTAAGTTATTTTTTTTAAATTATAGTCATATTTTATTTTTAAGGGTAGAAATATCATTAACAGTTTCTTTAATATTTAAATTTTTCGGTCTTCTTTTTATAAAGTCTTTATTAAAACCATTAATTAAAGCCGTATTAATATGTTTATATTATTTATTAAATGCCTCTTTATTCCGGGGTATATTTATTAATCTATAAATTAAGCAATTAAAAACAGCAAATTTATGTGGTAAAGGGTTAAAACTTTTATTTTTATGTAATTATCGATATGAGTAGATTTCCTATACATAATAAAATCCAATTTATTGTTATTCTTTATTATCTTCAAATCCAAAAAAGGAAGAAAACCATCAATTTCAGTTTCTAATGTGCATTTTATAACTTTATTTTGTAAACTTATATTTTTTTTAAAAAATAAACATGGCGTAATGAATTTTAAAATACCAGCAGTTGATTCTGTTCTTAAGTTTGTTTCGTTTTCAAACTTTGGTAATACTGAAAAAACATAAGAACATAGTAACTTCCTTAACGACGAATGTGTTTTCTCCTGTGGTTTTCTTTGACTGTCGACGTGAACAAGAGTTCGTGAAACGATTTCAGCTTCAACTAATATGAAAAATCAGCATCATTTTTCTTAAGATAAGTGAAATCTTTGTAACAAATGGTTATATTTGTGTAATAATTATCGATATTTTATCAGTAAGCGTTTTGATATCCCTTGCTCAAGATGGTACTCTATTTCAGTTCTTCAAAGAATGCAACTGAAAATTTTCAAGAAGTCCGCGTCTCTCCCATTAGTCTTTTTATTAAAAAGTGTTTATATTTTACTGTTATTTTATGAAAGTAACAAACCCGTGCGAGGGGTCAGGTTTTCTATTACTGGCTGGGGGTGGGGATTTTTCTCCAACTATGATGGTCCCCCATCTTCCCCAGAGTCTGAAAGTATGAATGTGTGCGTGATCTAACGATTAAAAAAGAAAAAAAACTAAAGTAGCAGCAGCCCAACGTCTACATAACAAACCAAACATTTTAATTAAAATACGAAATATTTAAAGGGAGTGGAAACTAAAAATGACATTTAAATGAACAGTGTTTTACTTAAAACTTCTTGGTCACTTTTGCTAAAACTTTAAAAGCCCCATGTTATGTGTTGCATTGGCATCACATTCTTCATTTAAGGAGTCACAGGTCACAGCGTTGACGATCAGGAGCCAATACAGAATGTAGTTCATGATGACAACTTTCCTGAAGTGCACTAATGTTACTCATACCTTTCATTTTAAGTTTTAGATACGATTATACCAACCTTATATTTTATAATTTTTTTCAAAAACCGTCAATTAATTTTACAGATTTGTATAAGGTGGCCTTATTACATATGTTGCACTATAGTTATATTTTAAATATAATACTTTTAAAATTGGAGAACATTCTTTAAAAATGTTATATGTAAATTTATATTCTCTTTCCTCGCGAAGAGAAAAAGCTTTTGTAGAAAAATAATATACTCAGCTTATTTTACTTAGTACAGAGGATGAAGCAATGTTTTCTTGTCTGCTTTTACCCATTTCTAAGAAAAAGGGACCTAAGATGATATAAGTTTTATTTTTAACTAGCAAAACCTATTTAGATATTAATACTATTTTCGGCAAACTACCAAACATAGAGCATTGAAAAATAGAAGATACATAGAAGCATATATTAAAAACCTGTTCATCTTAGCAGAGATATCCTTGCATTTGGTTAGCTGTCCATATAATTATTTTATTTGCATAACAAATTAAAAGAATATCTTGTGTTTTCTTGTCCTTTCGATCAAATATTTCACCAGAAGTACAAGATTTGGGAACTTCTGAATCTAAAAAGAGTATTTTTACAAAATGGGTCTGAGTGTATGTGTGGGCGCAGGAATACGTATCTCTGAACAGTATAACTCAAATACAAAATGTGCTTAAATATACTATTTAATTCAGCGTCTTCTAAGTATGCGAAACGAAAATTTTCAAGAAGATAATACCCTATATATTAAGCTGAGAAGGTATTGCACTTGGGATTAATATTCACATTTTTATTTTTACATTTTATTATAACGTCATCACTCTAGATTATAAATATATAGCTAAAAGCTCATTGGAGCAATATTTTATACCTAATTTGTTAATTATATAACTGGGTGTTAAGTTTTTACCACAGCGCTTTCGTAAGCTTTCAGAAAATCGATCATAACTTCTGTGATACTGAACAGATAATTCTGAACTAAGCTTGCTTTGTAAGGGATCTTCCAAGCTTTCTGCTGGTACCACTGTATCTTCAATGATGCTAGTTTTTCTTTTGTCTGTGGCTGTGTACGTGTACCGTTGTTTGTTTTGAATAATATTTTGTACTAGTTTTTGGCGAATATATGATATGGGTAGTCCAAAAATATTTGAAAAGAGAAAGTTTACAGGCAATCGTTTTACTAAACATAGAAAAGTAAATGTATAGAATATAAATACAATAGGCAATGGAAGCACTTGTAAAATTGAGGTTAGTAGGCCCAGTTCAACAATACATGTGCTAATCATGATAGTAGTCATATACAGAAACTGATGAGCTGTGAGTCCTGAAAGCAGATAAAATTGTGGAAGAACTGGCCAAGAAGGCAAAGAAATGAAGAGGAACTTGAAAATAACAAGTTAGAATACAGAGGTTTCAGATCATGCTTCAGGAATGTTCTGATTTATGTGAGAAGTCAGTGATCAATATATAAACTTTAAAGCTATTTTTCTCAGATAGATAGAGTCAACATGAAAAATCCAATGCCATGGCCGGGATTTGAACCACGGATCTACTGGTTTCCGTCCAGTCGCTCTTAAGAGCGACTGGACGGAAACCAGTAGATCCGTGGTTCAAATCCCGGCCATGGCATTGGATTTTTCATGTTGACTCTATCTATCAAATATCTTAGCCTATATACGGCTAGTGTGGAGAAATGATTAATTTCCATCAATTAACTAAAAAAATATTTTTCTCAGTTTCACATTTTTTCAGGTTCCGGTACACTTTTTTTTAAAAAAAAACTAATCAACCAAAACACATAAATTGTGTGTATTCAGCAGACTCATAAGGTTAATAATACGAAGGGGTTTCACTCTGAGATTCATAATACTCGTTTCAAAAAAATAAAATTTTCTGAAATTTCAGTGCTTTTATACAGAAACTAAAAAATCATAACAAATTATCAGTGCAACATTTTCAAATAATAATAGGTATTATTAAAGATAAAAGTTTTAAAAACATGCCTGAAATTTTTCATATAAATATCAAGAATAATTTCTTAGTAATGTGCATCCAAAAATCATGGAAATAGCATTGGGGAGATACGCAGTATCTTCTCACCTTAAACACCTTTCCTAAATTGTGATTTTATAAAAAAAAACAGTCTAATGAGTGTTTAAATGTCATAACATGTTTAAGATATTATAATGACCAAGTAAATATGTATCTTGAGTTTTCTGTTAATGTCTTCAAAAGTATTTTCATTCTGGATCACTTCTGCATAACTTGTAGCAGATAGACAAAATCTAATAAAAATGTAGATCCTTTTAGAACACACAATTTATGTATGATAGCTTATATTTGTGAAATGAACTTATTTATTAGATATTGATTATTATTTGTTTGGATTTTCCAATATTTTTTTATTTCAAATGGAAGGTCGCGATTCATTTCTTATTTCGTCCTCATGGAAACGAACGGAATTTCGATGCCATCACATAGTAACCAGCTCTTAAAACTGTTGGTGTCCTTACTTTCGTATTCTCCTTGCTTCTTGATACTGAAAATGTTTGATGCTAGTAGTAAGAGATTTTTATATGACTTCATCAATCTAACGATACGCACTACAATGATACATTGATTAGTTAAGATAAAGTTTTGGATGCATATTAAGAGAAACATGTATATATTATAATTAATTAGAAAATAAAATGAAAAATAATAAGGTTAATATAAATAGTAAATAGCAGTAAAATAATAAAGCAGAACTAAGAAGATAGTAAATAAGTGAATATTGTTTTGAAAGCAGCGGTAGGTCAACGGACATATTTGAATATAGCATCAGAACCCTTAGAGGCACGCCAACATACTTCAAAGCTGTTTGGCACCAAAGTTTTTCCAACTATAACAAGGGTGCAAGGTTTTTGTATGCATTTCTTCAACCTGAGATACAGATAATTTGTTATCTTGAAAAAAATGTCAATGTAAAACCCACAACCCATCCTACAACATCCCGAAAAGAAAAGCCTTACCTGCGATAAAACCCTTAATGGGTGGGCACGCAGCAAAAACCTTCTGGCTTTATACAGCCAGCCATCCAGCCAGCGCTTCGGTCGGTCGGCACGGTAACTCACTTCTCATCTAGCAGGCCCAGAGAGCTGGCCGATGTAGCGTTAGTCTCTGAAATGCACTCATAAATCTACCTATATAATTTATGAAAATATTTGTTTTATAATTAGTGAATTACTAATGTATGTGTGAACGCCATATTTCGAAAAATTAATATAGAGTTTTAAGCAGTTAAACTTTATTAAAATCCTAAATTCCGTGTCTTTCTTAACAAGACCTACGCAGACCCTGAAAGATACAAGGGCGGTTCAATAAAGAATGATCATAATTTTTTACGATCATAATTTTTCGCACTAAAATTCAATCTCATTATATTCTGTTAGCTTAATGTGAAACAAACACGCCGTAGTAGTTTCATTGTTGGTACTCCTGGTTCCCGCCTGCGAGAACTAGGCAAGTTCAGCTATGTCCAGTATCGCCTACCGCTGCAATGGAGGTAACATGCAGTTAAAGTTGATGTTAGAGGAAGATCCGGAGCTTCTTTCAAACGTAATCGGTGCTGATGGAACTTGGTTACGTCATTTTGATCCTGAGAGCAAACAGCAAAGCTCAGTGTGGAAATCTCCTTCTTCACCAACCCCCAAAAATGCAAAAGTGGTTGCTTCTGCTGGGAAAGTTATAGTCATCTCATTCTTTGATATTCATGGAATGGTTGATCAACATGTACCTGAACACACATCAGTAACTGCACAATACTACAGGGATGTCCTGAAAACATTGCAAGTCCATATCAGGCGCAAAAGACCACATTTCCGTGAAGCAGGCTGGATGCTGCTCCATAATAATGCGCGGCCAATGTTGCTGCTGAATATCTTGCAAAAATCAACTTGAAGTGTATCCCCCACCCACCCTATAGTCCGGATTTAGCCCCGTGTGACTTTTTTTCTATTCCATAACTTGAAGAAACGGCTTCGTGGGAGCCATTATCCATCATGAGAATCAGTCGCGAAGGCTGTGGAGGCGATTTTGGAGGATCTCTCAAAAACTGGATTCCAGCATGTCTTTGAAGACTGGCAGAAACGCTGGGGCAAGTGCACCGCATTCAGGGGGAATATTTTGAGAAGAATCATCAAAATTATGAGGGTGAGTAAAAGTAAGTTGTCAAAAAGAAATTGTGATCATTCTTTATTGAGCCGCCCTCGTACTTCTCATAGCTCTGCTGAGCAAACATGGGAATAAATACTGAAGCTGGTGACATCTTAGAGATTTTTATCAGCGGAGATCGCACGGAGAGAGGGCATCAATCTATAAGAAAATTAGCAATGGAATGTTTTGTACAAGACGATCAAGTGTGCAGCACATTGACATTTTTATGATTAGTCCTAATTTTTATTAAACTTTATTGGGCTGAGATGTATTCATTATTAATAGTAAGAATAGTTTGGGAAGGTTGATGTTGCATTTGACTTTCAACACTGAAGCTGCTACAAAAAGTGAGTGGGAAGGCTAGGAGGCCTTGCTAACTATTAATGCTAAGCCAATATTACTCCTCGATCAAAGTGAAATTTAACTAAGGTTAGTGTGAATTTCTTTGTTCTTGTTATATTAAAATTTTGTTTGTAGTTATCCTTAGCAAAGTACCTGATATTGCAGCTGCTATCAAACTACAATCTTTCACGGACAAAGTTGATAAATGGTGCAAACAGTGGAGAGTAAAGCTGAATTCAAAGAAATCCAAATTAGTGAAACTTACCTATAAACGAAATATTGCAAATACCGAAATAATCTCTGCGAACGAGATAGTGCCACAGTGTGATACAGTTACATATCTTGGATTAACCCTCGATTCAAAATTAACCTGTAACGCACACATTACTCCTCTTATCAAGAAACTTGACAGAAAATTCATCAACTTAAATTTCTAATTCTCCTTAGCCCTTATCTTCAAACGACTTATCTACTTCTCGCTAATAGGATCTATTTGGGTATATGGTTGTTCAATTTGGAGTTCAGCATTCAAATAGCAAATCAACAGAATACCGACTTTACAAAATCGGGTTTTGCGGTTAGCACTTTGGCACATTCGCAGTACAGCATTCCACAAAGATATGCTTACTCCAACAATAAAAGATACTCTTCAGTCCTGCTACACACGCTTCTTCACTTCCTTTGATGAACATGAAAAGAAATTCTTAGAGAGATTCCTCAGTATATGCCACAAGAACGAGCATGGAGAAGATTGAAGTGAAAACAACATTCAGATCTACTAATTAGAAATGACCTCAAAACAGTTTAAATGAGGACAGTCACTGGACTGCAACCTCAATGCATGTTTACTATTCTTTTGAATTATTTTATCTTTGTTACCTAAACTAAAATTACTTTGTATAGGTATAGAAAGCGTTCAATAAATTAAAAAGTTTTGATTAGTACTATTTCACCGAATATGTGTGCAGTTAGCTTAAGGAGCTTCTGAATTTTGACAGTTTGCACAACAGTCAAAGATAGGATCAGGAGAAATTGTGGATCAAGAAGATACAGTTAAGTGCAGAGGTTCTGCTCCCATTAGTCCTGGACCCGTAGGACCGAGGACCCGGTCCTCCTTCTACCCGGGAGCGATGGATACTCCGGGGCTCTTTTCATAGGGCAGTATCTGGAGTGCAAAAAATCGCCCCCTTCCGCTGAGCACAACGTCAAGATGGGATGAAAGTGGATACCCCACTTACGCGCGTCAACCCCGCAGGGAAGACTACCGAAAACCTCGGTGGGGCCGATCTAGCACATCTTCTACTAGCTCTGCAGGCTAGTACCCGGGAATTATGAGGCAACACTCTACCCCCTCCGGGCGGAAGTACGGCAAGGTAAGGAAAACATCCAGCAATACTGCAAATATCATGTTATTGTTACTGTATAACTGTACCCTACTTATCAAGAAGATACAGTAAGGTACAGTTATACAATAAAAATAACACTATATTTGCAGTATTGCTGGATGGTTTCCTTACCTTGCCGTACTTCCAGTGCCTCGCCGAATTATTCCGCAACGACCTAAGTCCTCTTACCCCCGAACCCATTGGTATCGTCCTTAGAGAATTGTGTGAAATGTGTAGTGTTTAACGAACGCTTTTACTACATACGGCACCGCTGGCGGGGACACTGATTATACATAAGATGAAGATGGAGCACCGGTGGAATGAGATGGCGGGGGAAAACGGAGGTCCCGGAGAAAACCCGCCCCAGCGCCGTGAAGTCAACCACAAATCTCACTTTGCGGTCTCCTGGGATCGAAACCGGGCCCCCTTGGAGACAGCCAAGCAGTCTAACCACTGAGCCACGGCGCGGCCAATCGCTAGAGAAAAATTCTATGCTTCCAAATATAGGAGTTGGTGCAGATAACACATGCAAATCCTTAATTTAACTCTATTTCGTATTGAAGGTAAAGTATTTAGGAACATACAAAATTCTGATGATGATAATAATAACAGTAATAAGAAAGTTGAATGGCAAAAGTAATATCATTTAAATACGCATACAGAATTATATGATAGGTAAAAATGTACTAAATCATTTCCAATGGTCTCAACAGAAGTGTGCTATCACTATGTGCAAAATGCCGAAGTGCCAAAGGACTCGGAATAAAGTCAAGTATGTAATTTCCTAAAGCTCTTGTGTTAAATATAGCACTAAAACTTCTTCCCATTCTGTTTTCATGGTCAAAGAAAAATATTACGAGTAATGACCCTCTAACGCACATTAAAAGTCAGCTATTATTAGAATGCTATGTAATTGCATTTATTTTAGAATGTTGATGTGCATAACTGCATTACACCTTTAGTGTAACAAAAAATATATTTAAAATTCAAAAGTAGACGTTTATAAATAATAAAATAGGCAAAACTATTTTTCTAGTGCAGACTCCTTATACCATGAGGATGTGCGCTTCATCATATGTTGAATTACATTTTACGCACAGCAATTTTGTCTGGTACCATGTCTCTAGTCATTACTGCTGAAACGATGTCAAAAATGCATGCACTTATTACACTAGACTCGCTCTTGTAAGGCTCTAGTGTTGGTCTAGTAATGGAAACCACCAAGGAGGAACGCAAAACTGCTGATTACTTACGGAGAAAGAAGCCTCGAAACTTGGATTGCTAATAAAATTCAGGCAGCCTTGAACTTTAGCAGGAGATATCATTTTGTTCCACAACAATGTCCAGCGAATGTTGCACATGCAACATGTAGAAATTCTTGGAAGGGGCCACGCTCCTTGCTTGTGAATAGCAGACAATTTTTGTTCTGAAAAGAGCGTTCGAAAGCATTCATACAGGAGGCATGACATTCGTTGCTTTTTTGAATAAAGAACTTACCATATTTATTCACACATAGACAAATGTGTTGTATGATACAGACAAAATAGTAAAGCACAAAAAATGACGACTTTAATAAGCCACAAAGTTTATGTCAGAAAAATATAGAGCTAATTACTCCGAGATATATTTCGATGTTGATTTTAACTTTCAAACAATTTTATTTTTATATTTTTCTCATATAGAAAGTTATTATTCGTTTGTTATCTCTTGGCCATGCTAACAGAACGAATTAGAAAGCCTTTAAATGGAGATCAACTCTGAAAATACTTAATGATTCTTACAGAATATTGAATTCCACTGTTACCATTGCATTCAGAAAGAAATATTTAGTAAGTGATCTCGGTAACAAGAAAGAGAATAATAACCTTTTTTAAAGAATAGTTATTGAAAAATAGA
Organism: Mantis religiosa; assembly: GCA_030765055.1. Classification (NCBI taxonomy): domain Eukaryota; kingdom Metazoa; phylum Arthropoda; class Insecta; order Mantodea; family Mantidae; genus Mantis; species Mantis religiosa. The sequence goes on along the minus strand of CM060955.1, from coordinate 74,007,395 downwards.
CCAACAAGACTATGTGAATGAAGCACCCAGTATTAGTTACCTATTTGTTTTTATTCTTGCGTACCTTTAAAGGATACTTTCCATTGTGAGACTAAAAGGCTCTCCGACATTGATAGCCAATTCTGCTACTAATAACTAGTGCAAGGCATTTAATGGGCTATAATTTGGTTAACATTTCAAAATAAAGATCAGAAAAATGACTAACTCTTATAAAACTTAACAATTAGAAATTAAGAATTACCAATAAAAATTGTATTTATTTCATTAAGCGATGATTTGGTTTCTGATTTACATACACAAGATCAAAGTAATAAAAGAAAACTATAAAGCATATGTAAATCCTTCAAAAGCATGTTATAAGCCTTTTACTGTAGAAAATCCTGTTTAGGACAGTTTTACAAATATTTTAAATTTCTATCTCAAAAGAATGACTGGCCTATTGTCACCTATTATTGATTTACAAATGGGAAAGCTTCTCTCTACTTCAGTGGAAACAAGTAGAGTATACTGAAAGTAATACGCATGGATTCAACTCACAGTCAGCAAGAGAAAAATCCTCATTCGTCAAGCTCTCGAATTGAACAAAATGTTGCATACAATGTGTGTGTAGCACTTCGGCACATTAGCAGTTGGGCACGTTAGCAATTGGACACACAGATAATTATTTAGGTTTCGAGGGAGTTGATTTTCCGGTTTAATTGTGAAGGTCACTTTCAGAGGAGGTCACTGATTGGTTTTCCGCGTTCATTGCGGAGGACACTTCCACTTTTTAACTCAAGAAAATAAGTTTGCTGACATGGAACTCGCAGAAACAGAGAAGGGTAAATAAACCTTGTGAACTTTACAATGGGTATCGATACAGAGTAGGACGAGTTAACAAGGAAAACCTTAGTTTTTGAATATGCGTAAATAGTGTCAAGTTTAAGTGCTCAGGAAGAATAATCGGCAGCAATAACGGTGTTTTGAAGGAAGTGCCACATATCGCATGTTGTGTGCCGGACGTTGCTGCCACTGATGTTCAGAAGCGCACATGTAATGCAAGAAAGAGAGCAAGAGAAGAAATTACTTTGACATCTGCGATTTATACGGAAGAAATGAATCCGTTATTTAACCACAGTTAAACTCAAGTGGTTTCGTCTGTGTCCCGCATTCGGGAGGCCCGGGTTCGATACCCGTGGCTGACCTACCTGACCCCTGGGGGATTTTCCGGGTCGCTAGGCGAACGTTGGGTAGGCTAATTACATCCCCCGAATTTTCTGTACCTGTATTTCATCTCCATCATGATTTCATGCAATCTATCATCTGATCAGGGTATAAGTGTCGGCGGGTGTCTCGGCGGTGCATGGCGGAATGATATGCTCTGAGGAAAGCGACTTCCTCCTCCGGTAGGTCCATTGCCGGTTTACGCTCCTCTGGTGGGACCATTTCGGGACTGCCAGCCAGGGAACTTTGGTGCTCGGATCGCCCGCCAGGGACCTCTGGGGCTCGGCTGCTGGGTTCGTTGTCGTCCCGCGGTAGGGGAGCGTGTCCGTCGTTCTGGCCTGTCGGTGGAAGTCCCTATATAAGTAAACTGTTGGGACCCTTCCCTCTGTACTGCCGTGACTCCTTGGGTCGGCCACCCTCTATCTCCTTCGCCTCAGTCTTCCTCCCAGGGGTGCCCCACTGGGGGTATAGGAACAATGGACCCAGCATGGTAGCCTAAATACCAAATCCCCTCCGTAATTTGTTTCTGTAATTTACATCCCCCAACGTTAAGTAATACCGGACGATGAATAAAATGGGTGAAATGATGCTCAAATGAGTCCGGGGTCCTTGTAGCTTAGAGCTACCTGACATTCATCTTTAAGGATAAGGGAAAACCCCGGAAAGAAACCTTATCCAGGTAACTCACACTGACCGATATTCGAACTCCGGACTTATTGAACGTGAGGCAGACACACTACCATCTACGCTACCGAGGCGGGCACCCTCCATAATGAAATCCTAATTTTATATATATTATATTACAATCCTTTGTCGTAAATTTTGTTTTTGTCGTAACACCGATCGATGTTCTGGGACCTGGAATTAATTTTGAAATCTCTTCTTATAATATAGTACGCACCTTAGAATTATTAAGATTGTGAATTGGAATATCGGCAAATGAAATGATTCACACAGTTTTTCACAAAATTATGAAAACTTTTAATGAGTTTATCCTAGAAACATTTGCTGCAGGTTTACAGTATATTTTCAAGTCGTCTCAGATCAATTTTAAATTTCTCCCGTAACATTGTAGTTATACCGTAAACCTTTTCCTTCAGTAACCACTCTCACATCATATACCTTAGAGAATTATATATGACCGTCCATGTCAAAAAATTGTCCTTCCATATTTCGGAACCAATGCCTTGAATTTAACATGATTGCTTTCTTTTAGACATTTTGCACTTATGTTATTCATAGAGATGGCCAGGAACAACTGACTACCTGAGTTAATAGCACAGGTATGCTAGTTTATCTGGAAGTAGTAATTTCCCTGGGAGTGGCTTAACATCTACTTAATTCCATGATATTGCATTGACCAGCAAAAGTACCAAATTATAATAAAATACTTAATTAAATATAAGTGAGGTTTTAACCTTCAAATAAACTTTTAAAAATTCTCATTTTTTTCAAAAAATTTCAAAAAATTTCATTCGCAAAAATTATAAAATTCAAAAAACTACCCAATAAATCCCTTTTATTTAGTCCTTATTACAGGCAAGCAATGTTTCAAATTTCAAATGTTGAAAAGATAAAAAAGAGGGAAAGTTATTAATTTTTTTGCCATAGTACACAACTACCTTATTTATTTCTATTTGATAACCAAATTTTATTCAAAGTCCATTGTCAAATCATTTGGATTTTCAAATCATTTTCAAGTAGATACTTTTAATTTCAATGGTTTTTCTCCTAAAATTTCTTGAAAGCGCAACGAGCAATGCCAAGCACATCTTGCCTCGTTTTTTGACAATTATTATGAATTAGTTAAATGTTGTTCAAAGTTAATACGTAAACATAAAACGAGCTATATTTTTATGAGGGAGGACATCCTATAACTACAAAGTGTGCGTTAGAGCATGTTATTTTACTGCAATATTAATATTATAAATTACTAACGCCACTGCCATTATCAATGCAGCTTTATTTTGATTAATAGTACAGAAATTAACGAAAAAGTAATTAAGATATGCATCTGGAAGCATAGCTCAATAGTAATTATATCTCCCTTACAGAGGTTTATGATTAATGTTAAGCGAATGGTTACTGAGAAAGTAATTTAAAAATACAAATTAAGCTGCTTTTAACGTTACAGGTTGAGCAAGATAACGGCTTAGATAACTTTTAAACGTAGCAGCAAAAGAGTGTTCTGGTAACCACGTCATAATTGCTTAGATTGTTAATGAGAGTGTGACAGGCCATTTTTAGAAACATGTATTCTTAGTCAGAGGGAAGAAGAGGTGTATCGGCGGAGGAAACGAACTTTCTAAGAGAAATAAGAGTTGCACTAAGAAGGAAAATATACGCAAACGCTGTACGCTTTCTTACCTTTAGTGCTAGAAGTAGGCTGAGCTTATATAAAGACCACTTTCTAGATTTGTAGTTGCAGTCGAACCATACACTTGATTTACAATACTTTGTGAAACTATGGCAAGAAATGTCAGCTGTGTTGTACTGTAGTCAGTAACGGAGAATATGTGAATGTGCGCATAATCACAAGATATGTATCCCATTGCGACTGAAACTATCTCGCGAACTATTCATTTGTGAGTCCTGTTCATTTTTAAATTGAGCTTTATACACGGTGTTCAGTTTTATCTGTGGTTTTGCCGCCCAAAATTTGACGTCATCAATAGCATCGCTGATGGAGCGAGTTTATATACGATTCCCCTAGCGGCTTGCGATCGTACTTGATCTGCTGACAGCAGCTTTTAGGCCTCCCTTTACCGGCAGGTAAATATACTACTAGGTGGGACCCAAAAGAAACCGGACTCTGAGGGTGCTGCCACTCGTAGACGTAGTGCAGGGTTCTCACGCGAGATGGTCTTAGGAGATATCTTAATGAAACAGCTGTGCAGACGGCGTCAGCGTAGAGCTGAAGGTGCAAGTATGGTATTGTGTTTCTCTGACTGTTGGCGGGTTACCTCTGCGACGTCGTTATGGCAACTTTAAAAGAACAAAGAGTTTGTGTGAAATTTTGTTTCCTGCTTAAAAACTGCAACGGAGACACCAAATGCTTCAGGAAGCTTTCCAGGAGAATGCTATGAGCCGCACACATGTTTTCGAGTGGTTTGGGCGCTTTAAACGCGGTGAGATGTGTGTTGAAGACCAAGCTCGTTCTGGACGCCCTTCAACATCGCGAAATAAGCAGAACATTGAAAAGTCCGCCTAAAATTCAACGAAGATCGTCGCCAAACGATCGACCAAATTTCAGCAGCGACAGGAATCAGTTGGAGCTCGTGCCAGCGAATTTTGAGGGTGGATTTGCACATGAGACGTGTTGCTGCTAAATTTGTTCCACTCCTTCTCACAAAACCATTCACATGAATGTGTGTCAGGACTTGAAAACAGAGATTGCACGTGATCCAACCTTATTTAACAAAGTCATTACAGGGGATGAGAGTTCGTCTTACGGGTATGACCCAAAAACCAAGCAAGCATCAAGCCAGTGGAGGACTCCCAACTCTCCCAGACCAAAAAGGTCAAGGCAAGTGAAGTCAAATGTGAAGATGATGATCATTGTCTTTTTTGATGTTCGTAGAATTGTGCATCGGGAATTTGTACCCCCTGGCCAGTCTGTTAACCAGCACTTTTACTTGGATGTTTTAAGGCGTCTGCGAGAGGATGTGAGGAGGAAACGCCCGGAACTTTGGCGATCAGGTGACTGGTTTCCGTATCACGACAACGCTCCAGCACACACGGCCTTACGAGTGACCCACTATTTGGCATCTCAGAGGGGTCTGTCGTTCCTCATGCTCCGTATTCGGTGGACCTAGCCTCGTGCGACTATTTCCTATTTCCACGAATGAAAAAAACGCTAAATGAGGAGCGTTATGACGATGTGGAGGCGGTAAAAACAGCTTCGCAAAGGACACTGGACAATATCAAACTTGAAGAGTTCCAAACATGCTTCCGACAGTGGGAAAGGAGACTTGACAAGTGCATCGTATGTAATGGAGAGTATTTTGAAGGTGACTGAAGTAATTTTGTAAAAAGGTTCATCAATAAAGTTTTTATGACAACAATCCGGTTTCTTTTGGGTCCCCCCTCGTATTTGAGGAATGGGTAATTTCGCCTGGTGCGAACCTGTTACGATAACTTTTGTAGTTTGTTTTAATGAATGTGAACACTAAGTGACGTATAAATGCAGACAATATCTTGCAATTTGGTGTTTCTCTGTGAAGATATATAACTTGACATAATTTAATAAAGGAATATCAAATAAATAACAGTATTAATTTCAAAACATGTTTGTCCTTTCAACAGTGCACGTCATATCGAACAATGAATGAATAAATGAATGATTAAGTGAATGAATGAAACGGATTATATAATACTCAAATGAGTCCAGGGTCCCTAGAGCTCAGAGTTACCCGGCATTCGTCTTCGTAGAATAAGGGAAACCCCAGGAAATAACCTTATCCAGGTAACCCATCATTAGAGAGATTCGAACTCGCGACCTCTTGAGTGTGAGATACACACACTCGCACCACTGAGGTGGGCAAGAAACATATTATATTATGTATTTATAATATTTACTTATTATATTTATTACTTCTGAATTGGGACATTCACTTTATACCGTGAGTATTTCTCATTTTGCGAGTAACTGATCCTGTAAATTTTTCATTCACTTATTGGTTTTTAAAAACATAAGGATACCAACATTAAGACATTTTAACTAAGCGTGAGAATGAAAAAAATATATATCATATACTGATAAAACGTAAGACGTTTATGTTGCAAACAAAAGTATGTCAATTTGACATTACCTGGACACTTTGACAACATTACACTCTGAGGGACTTTTCTGAATGCTGGGTAGCGCTGCATAAACTCTTCTATGCAGCGGTTTAAAGTATATTTATATGTCCCATCAATTTTAATGCCGGTACGAAAGTAGTATTAAACCTTGAAGACGCGGTGCTCTGTCTATATATCCACCTTTAGAGTATAAACGTGCTAGTTTGCATATCTACTGGAATGATAATCATGATTACCGTAAAGAGGGGTGAAAGGCGAGTCCGGTTGTATTAGTTATTAGCCCAATCACACTCAGAGCGTTGTAGTTAGTTACCGTGCCGCAAACATTACCGCTTCTTCACCGTAGAAGACACTATAATTTCAAGATAGACTCACCAGTCAATTATGACATCATTCTTGCTCAATCGGAGGGCGAGAAATAACGGACAAAAATGAACATCGTGTATAGCGACATAATATTTTGAGACTTTGTAGGTTCGTGGAATTAAAACTTTTTTTTTATAAATTTAAAATGCTTTTTAATAGAGTAAACAGTAACTTTGTACAGCCCATACACAACAGCATACTTCAAGGTTGTCTCGTTCGCTGTCACACGTCAACAAACGAAGAAGTAACTGCGTTACAGTTCAAACACAGCTGCATAACACAACTCCATTCAACTCAACTAGCAACTGACTCCACTCTAACACTTTGCCTGGTTTTTATACCTCCAGTCATTGTTCTGTAATGCAGTCGATCGTTTGATAACAATCACGACACAACTTGAGAAAGACGGAACTATCTCTGTCTCTTTCTCTCTCGGCAAGCGTATAGCTTTTCGCCCACGCGCCGGCTGCGGCTTGCGGCAGCGGCAAAACAATAGCTGGCTGACAATATCCTGTACAACCCCCTTTTAATATTTTATAAATTCAGCTATAGTTTTACTGTTATGTGAATTACTGAACAGAAAATCAGATTATGTTTATGGGTAATAAACGTGTTGTATTCCATCTACAAGAATTCAATATCGTGAGCTTAAGTCTATAATTGAGGGAATTGTGAGCTAAATCTAGAATTCAATCCGCTTAGGACTTCTGCATAGGGTATGAGTCATGTCAAAGAAGTTGCTTGACCAACAAGGCGTTTAAACCCGAATCTTCATCGTGTCAGCAATAGAAAACAGTTTAATCATCCCGTATACTTTCAAATTCTCTGAATCTTTGTGCCATTCGGTTCATACTGATGCCGGAGTACTTGTTACATCACTAGCATAAGACAACACAAGTTTATCAACAGTGCTTATTGCGATTCCCTATGAATTTAAATAAAATTTCTGTATAATATAAGGACGTTACGATTAGTACTCTATTTACATTTTATTTAGAACTCGTGCGAGATTCCGAGGAACGCTATTTATTTTTGTTTTAGTTTCTATACTAGTACAGTTCGTTTTAACGCCGTGCTTGTTGACAACTTCACCTCACATGTTTTGCGCTACATCCTTCCGCTTGGAGTTGACACTCGCTTCAAAAAATCAATTTAACAAAATGGAGTCATGAGATGCTTTGAAGCTAACATAAGAGTAAATTTTGTAAAATGTACTAAGCGTCATACACTCTGTCCTGTAGCACTGTTATTTAAATAATCTGTTCTTCATATTTCATACATGGCGTCATTTATTAACAAAATATTTGTGTTATGAATATTTACAATGAAAACTTTTACACCCGATTAGGGCCAAGTTGATGATTCTTATATGGGAAATAATCTACAATAGTCACTATACTTCTTTGTATTTCTTTTCGCCCTTACTCGATTCTGTTGCTGCAAATATCATTTCCTATTTGTTTAGTCTATATATCTAGATATTGTCGCGAGCCGCTAATTACGTTCGCGCGGTTAGTGTACACAAAGGAACTGATAGGCGGCTAGCGTTCACAGAGCGCCGACAATTAAGAATAGCACCGATAAACAAGAGATGGATATTACACAAATAAAAATATTTGTTAGTTAATGACCACTTATCTTAAGAAGCTGATGTTAATATTTCTTTCTTCTATTTGAATTTCTATTTGTGTATTCAAGAAATGGATAATTTATCACAGAGGTGAAACACTTTCCGGCCGAGATAGGGTTTCACGTTTCTCGAAGGTGAGAGAATATTCGGATTACGTCATTAGATGCCTTGTTTATTCCAGAAACATCTAGTGATTCACAGAACCGTCTGGAATTCATGAATGTGTGTATAAAAAGAAGCCATTGCTAGTGATGAGTCAGTTGTGTGTAAAACGAGAGTCAGCTGTGAAGTGTTGTAACGAAAGCTAATGTTTGTTGTCATCGACCTTGGTGCTGTAGATTGTGATATGTGACGTAATGTTGTTACGTGAGAATTGAACAGTGTATTCCTACGCAAATAAAGAACGATTTCTATTTTCTACGAACCCACAAAGTTTGTTTTCCTTATTTTAATGTTTTCTTTTTTTCAATTTGACTACTGCTTGTTTCTTGTATTTTTACGTATAAAAACTATACATATAAACAACCATGCCCAAGGCGGAAGTCGAACCCGCAACCCTCTACGCGGCGGACGCTAGAGATATACACACTAGCAACCACCGCTACGAGGGCCGGCTCTCTTGAACTCCAATGCCTGATGTATAAATATGTTCGCTCGTGAGTATAACTTCAAGTAACTGAAAGGATATTTAAATATATTTTAATATTTTAAAACATTTCTTTAATATTTTGTTGTTCAAAATGTTCAGCTTTTACCCTTATTGCCAGAAGTTTAGTGATCTTACTGTGTTTCAGTTCATTTACCACCTGCTGAATTTTATGGATATTTGGGCTTCCATTTTAACAATCTGACAATAATTGGACAGTTTTGCAGAATAAAGATAACCCTAAGTGGAGAAGGCTCGGCCTCGTTTAGGAAACTTTCACTCACTCCCCAATCACATGATGGTAACAAGCCTTGTGTTAACTGGCCTTGTTATAGACCAAATAGGCCATAAATAGGGTTAAACATTAAATAGGATTAATCATAAATTATTACGCAAATTAAGTATATTAGGAAACAATTTAAACGCTTAAAGTTCCTCTAAATTTATTTGTTTCATAGAAATACATCTACTTTAACTCCTGTCATAATCCGCTAAGGCAATATGCCGAACAGAAATGCCGAATAAGTTGTCGCAGCACAACGGGACTATTGGAGAGATCCCTGCACCTTGAGATCTATTAACACATTTCGATTTGAACCATGGCACGATATAAACCAGTACGATAAAACAGAAGAACTACAATACGTGCAATTAAAATTGTATGTTTATATCTTACCTAGATAATATTAAGACTCCATATATCTTTTTTGCAACGTATTATAAAATGACTAGTCACATAGAATAGTTATACACGGTGTTCATTTTTATTCGTTATTTCCCGCCCTCAGACTGAGCAAGAATAACGTCATAGTTGACTGGTTATTCTATCTTGAAATCGTAATGCCCTGTACGGAGAAGAAGCCATACTTTTTGCGGAACAGTAAGAAAACTGCAGCGCTCTCAGTGTGGTTGCTCTGGAAACTTACAAAAGCAGCTTTCCCTGGATATGAACATAGAGCACCTTGTCTTCATGGTTGAATGCTACTTTCATACCGGCAATAAAATTGGTGTGACATGTAAATATAGTTTAAACCGCTGCATAGAAGAGTTTATCCAACACTATCCAGCATTCAGACAAGTCCCTCGGAGCGTAAAGTTGTCAAAAGTGCCCAGGTACCGTCAAATCGACATACCTTTGTTTGCAACATAAACATCTTACGTTTTATCAGTATACGATATAAATTTTCGTCACTCTCACGCTTAATTAAAGTGTCTATTAAATTTTGTATCTTTATGTCTTTTAAAACTATTAGTTGCATCAAACATTTCCTAGATACAAGATCAGTTACTCGCAAAAAGAAAGACACTGGACGCTATAAAGTGACTGCTTCCAATCTGGAAGCAATAAATAATATTATGACAGAAAGGCCTTAAGCATACCTTCTCGCAATACAGACAGTGTTTAAGGAGAAGAGAGAAAGAAAATATAAGAAAATGGACACATTAGACTATGTACTAAAGATATTTTCTTATTTAGACTTGGATAAAAGCTTTGTACATAATGTAACACTAATTTATTTTTCATTCCTAGAACATGTTCTGCTAATTTTCTGGTTTGTAATGAACTTACATTGTGACGAAACTGTGGGAGATGGCAAAGAACTGAGATCAAATTGAAATATTTCTATTTTATATGAGAGGTTTACAATATGCATATATGTCTACTATAACAGAAAAACAGATGTTCATTGTGATATAAGTGTTCATTCACTTATCATTTCGTATATTCTTCATGGTCTACTTTTATAGCCGTACAATTAGCTTTGCACTGCATTGCAGTATATAGTTTTCTTTAAAAATAGTTATCGTATCTACGCACCAGGCGAAATTACAAACCTTTATATTACGCGGGAAACCCGCCTCTCAAATAGTATACTTACCTGCCGGTAGAGGGAGGCCTCAAAGCTGCTGTCAGCACATAAAATACGATAACAAGAAGCTAGGGGAATCATACATAAACTCGCTCCATAAACGATGCTATTGATGACGTCACACTTTTCGCGGTAAAATTACAGATAAAAATGAACACCTTGTGTTCACGTCGCATGTTCGCTTGTCGGAAATCCAACATCTTTATATGTTTACGAACCACAAAAAGATAAAATATATTGTTTATCAGAAATGCCTTAAGTTTATTTACTTAATTTTAACTGGTTGTGTTTAAACTTCACCCCAATTGCAGAATAAATAACTAATTATTCCGAATTTGTTTTGTTTATGTAACGGGATTTTATTTTCGTTCATCTTCAACTAATAAGAAGCAAGCCAACTTTTTGTAAGATCCAAGTCGAGTTTTAATCTACTGAGAGTCGTGAGATCTTTTCTCAGGTGTGGATGCGGATTGTTGGTGAAAATAAAATTTAGATGAGTCCAATTTTGTAATATATTATTTAATTATATAATATGAACTATGATTCACTCTTATCTATTATAAATATTGAATAACACTTTTTGAATCTTATTAATTTTCCTTTACAATTACAATCATCGTAACATCTTAAGTCAACTTCCTCGTTCTCAAGCAAGACACAAGATTCTCACTTTTTCTAGATTATTGATTTTCTTGTCCCCATAGTAATTCCCACTTTATTTTGTGATTGGCCGATTCTCTGACACGTCATCACACCACGTCATACCACTACTACTTCGGCCAATCACACAACTACATACATTTTTATATATTTATTATTCCTTTGAACATTACTAAACAAAAATACTGTTACAAATGCCCCTCTTCGAAATATATGGAAAATAACCAAATAAAGGAATTAACAATCTGTTTCCATATATTTCGAAGAACAGCCCCAATTAACAATTTCGTTTACACCAATATTACACAACACCAATACAACATACATAAAATATAATAATATACATACATTGGATGAAATATAATAAATGAACATTTAACAACAATTTCACATTATTATTACACAAACATAAAACACAACAATAAATTAACATTAATTAAAATACAACAATATATTGATGTTTAACAATGTTTTTATTATTATTATTATTATTATTATTATTATTATTATTATTATTATTATTATTATTATTATTATTATTATTATTATTATTATTATTATTATTATTATTATTATTATTATTATTATTATTATTATTATTATTATTATTATTATTATTATTATTATTATTATTATTATTATTATTATTATTATTATTATTATTATTATTATTATTATTATTATTATTATTATTATTATTATTATTATTATTATTATTATTATTATTATTATTATTATTATTATTATTATTATTATTATTATTATTATTATTATTATTATTATTTAACACACACATAGTATATATTCAATATTGTTTCAATTACTGTCAAGGCTTTTATGTGTATAGGGATCAGTATCATTCACTTTAAATGTGTGTGTGTATTTGTTACACAGTCCAGGTTTTGAACTAAAGGCTTTTCTATTCTTTAATATACACAATTTCAACTGTTCTTTTCTCGCTTGGTCTAAATTGTATGTGTTTTCTAACTTTACTTGTAATATTCTCTGGAATTCTATTTCTTCCTCCACTTGGCTTCCGCCGTTCTTATCTTGTATTGTATATAATTGGCAACAATGCTTTTCAAGGTCAGTTACATTATTTTGCAATCCATCAATAATTAAATTCTTCCCACAATTTTCATTTTCATCGTATTCAATATTACCATTTTCTTGCAAAAGTATATCTTCCACAAAAAACCTTTCATTATTTATATTATCCCTGTTCTCTTCTTTTCTTCCATCTTCTTCCAATAATTTTATTACTAATAAATCATTTTCTGTCTTAACCTTCATTTCATGCATTTCGAAATTCAATACACTTTGCCATTCATATAATAAATCATTACCCACAATTACATCTCTTGCCAAATGTGGAATTACCAACGTAATGAAATTGAAATTCCATTCACCTATTCGACCCTTAATTAATACTTTCATTGTTGGTTAGGTTGGTGCTATCGTTTATATTCGCATCATTCTCTGTGCTTTGTGTATTTTCGACTATTTCATTTTGATTACTTCTTTCAAATCTCACACCCCTAAAATCTCTTTGATTTGCACTAAATAAACTAGTACCTCTACCCCTATTAAAATTACTTATTCGCTGATTATTTCCTCGATAAAATCTTACATGGTTTATTTGATCATTTCTTCCAATTCTCGTCGACTGATTGTTATGATAATTCCTTTGCACATTATTTTGAACTCCACTTCCTGTTCCGGGAATTACAGATTCATAAGTTCGTCTAGGATCATAACCTCTTCCTTCAAATCTTTGATTTCTCACGGGTGCCCCGCCCCAATTTAAACTCGTCCTATTATTCCTATTATTTGTAGGTTGTGATTCCTGTCGATTTCTTCCTCGCTCAATATGGACGTTATTATAGTTACCATCACAGGATGTAGTATCATTAATGAGGTTATGTGCTTCAAATTCGGATAATAATTCAATCATATCAGAGAAATCGATAGGCTTAGCCACAATTAAATGATTTCTGATATGTGGTGGATAATGACGTATTAGCATGTTGACAATTTCTGTCTCAGAAATTTCGGGATTGATCAACTTACTTTTGTTTGCTAATTTTAAGAAATATTCAGTCATAGAAATCCCTTTTTTTTTAAACTCAAACCTACCCGTTGCTAACTCAACTTTTATTCTTCTTTGTCTCTCAGGTCCCCAAAATCTATTTATAAACAGATTTCTGAAAGTACTGTATGTTTCATGTGAAGCCAAAGTTAACCTTAACCACTCAAGAGCATTTTTCTTCAAACAGCGTTTTACTATTACCATCCGAAATTCATTGGGAATTCTCTTAATACGGAAATATTCTTCCAATTCCCTAAGAAATACTTTTGGATTATCACCTGATTCCTCATCAAAACTTGGTGGACTAATATCATTTAGTGAATAATGTACACATTCATTTTGACCTAGACTGTGGAGTTGTGTGTGTGAGGACATGTTCTGTGTGTTTCTGTGATAATTAATATCATTATCTGGACTCACAAAATCACTACATTCACTTACTACATCACTAGACTTCTGATGATTGCTTAATTCACCTGGTAAGTCACAATCGTTTATATTTGTAATTCTAGACATTTCTTTCCCGTTATTTACTTTTCTAGCCTGTAATGCAATTACAACTTGTGTCAATTTTCCTAAGTTATCCTTTTCTTTTTCAAAATGTTCTTTTACCTCTTTAATTTGCAAAATTACTTCTTCTTTTGCTTTACTTACCTCATCAATTTGTAACTTTATTTCCTCTTGGTGTATCTTACTTTCATCATGTTGTAATTGCATTTCAGAACAAATTACATTGATTCTTTGTTCTACTTTATCTCCTAATTCTTCTCTTTGTTTTTGTGTTATTTCTGCCTGTTGTATCCTAAATGTTTCTAACTCTTTGTTTAATTCCATTCTTATTTCTTGTTTCACAATGTCCTGACCTAACCTAGTTTCCTGAATTATCTCTCTCAACTCATTGACTTCCTTTCTATTCTCATCCTTATTAATCTCTATGATCTGCATGAGCCTTTCCATACTATCCCTACACTCTTTTCTCCCTTCTCTAATCTCCTGTGAAATTTCAGATTTTAATTCCTGTTTTAGCTTCTGTAATAAATTAATTTCTAAGTTACTCACATTTTGTGCTAGTTCCTGTCTTACTCCTACATCTAAATCATTCATTTTCTTAGTTAAATCATTTACATTTTGTTCTATTTTAGAATCTAAATTACTCATTTCTGATTTTACATCTTTCATTCTAGAATCTAAATTACTCATTTCAAATTTAACATCTCCTATTTTAGAATCCAAATTACTCATTTCTGATTTTAAATCATTTGCATTTTGTTCTATTTTAGAATCTAAATTACTCATTTCTGATTTTAAATCATTTGCATTTTGTTCTATTTTAGAATCTAAATTACTCATTTCTGATTTTAAATCATTTGCATTTTGTTCTATTTTAGAATCTAAATTACTTAACATTCTCGTTATTCTTTCCAACATTGACTCATTATCTATGCTTAATCTTGCATCCTCCCTATTCATTCCTACACTATCAGTAACTTCTCCTTCCACTATTATTTCTTTTCTACTCGCCATCTTTTTAACTATTTTCTGATTTCTTAACAACATAAATCTACTACTACTACTATTATTTTTTTTTTTTCACTCACTTAAACCAGTTCTCGTTTTCTTCTTTCTTCTCTCTTCTTTCTTCTTTCCTTTTAAATTCCCACGGAGCTGCACGATGCTTTAATCTCCTCTTCTTTATCCTATTCGAGCCCCACACGTTGCTGCGCCATTTGTAACGAGATTTTATTTTCGTTCTTCATTATGGCGGTCGGTATAATACTTTCTTTCACTCCAGAATCATGATTTTCCATCGCTCTTTCTATGCTAGTCGCCATGTTTCTCCCATAAGACAGCACTAACGGCGCAGTTACTCGAATATAGTTAATTTAATCAATTTTTTTTTTTCTATCAAAAGTAATACTGGCTAGCGCCAAATGATAGATTCACAGATTAAGACAAAATGATATATAATTTTCTTGGAGATTTTATAATCATCGTAACATCTTAAGTCAACTTCCTCGTTCTCAAGCAAGACACAAGATTCTCACTTTTTCTAGATTATTGATTTTCTTGTCCCCATAGTAATTCCCACTTTATTTTGTGATTGGCCGATTCTCTGACACGTCATCACACCACGTCATACCACTACTACTTCGGCCAATCACACAACTACATACATTTTTATATATTTATTATTCCTTTGAACATTACTAAACAAAAATACTGTTACATTTATATAGGTAAGTTCAGACAACTTTTATTGTCGGCTGGCCCTGTAGCTCAATCGGTAGAGCACCTGTCTGCCGTGCTTGGAGTCCCGGGTTCGACTCCCGGTTGGAGGTGGGGATTTTCCTCCAATCAATATTATTCCCCAGCTTCCCCAGAGTCTAGAAGTATGAATGAGAGTGTGAGTTTGTGCCTTAAATAATGATACAACCCAACGATTACGAGTTAAGGCCATCGATATGTCCCAAAAAAGGGCGACCACCAATATGACCACCGTAGTTAAAGACGGGGTATGTGTTGTGAAACTGGATTACATTTAAGACAGAGTTAGAGAAACTGTTGTTTTAGAGGGATTGCAAATGTAGCACCATTTCAAATCTAAAATTGTATCCAAGTTTACACTAGCGTGATGCTATCATCTGCTAAAGTAACCCTCTTTTCGCAAAGAGTAGGTATCTAATATTACAATTCTACAGTTACAAGTCTACTTCCAGGTTAGAGAAGGAGTAATGTAATTAAAATGTTCTAAACAATTCGATTTAATAGTTAGTGAAGTTTCGCGAAAGGCAATTACGCGATGCCGTTTGGAAACACATAATTATTATAAGGATAAAACGGCTTTAGTGGTGCTATTGGTAGTGCACTGCTCAAATAAATTTATATTAAAGTAATTATTAGAAATTAAATATAAACACAAAGTAAAACGATAAAAATAACGAATTAAACTCCCCAACCTTGGAAAATAACAAAAACAACAACAACAATCGTAAAAAAGTAGAAAAAGAAGCGGATTGCACGTTTCTTCCTGTCAAAACAATAGATTCGCATTAAGTTTAACAATTTTTAAGGATCATACGGAACCATGTTTTACGCCCTAAGAGACAAGCCAATATTATCCACGTAACTTAAGGTTCTTAAAACATGGTATGTACAGATACATGCGAGAACTTTCAATAAGTAGAACCAACATATAATAATACACCAGGCTACCCATTCACCAGTTGGCAGGAACTCTGAGGACTAATAAAATCTCTCCCTCCATTACTGCAAGCCGGTCCATTGTGGACAGAGAAGGGAGGCGCACAGTCGGCGGTAGAAATTTTGATTCTACTTTTTGCTATAATATATCATAACTTCAACAGTTCAATTTCATAAAAATGTTTTACTTTATCTAAAGTATATTTCCATACTGTTGAGGTGTAAATTGCAAAACCAAACCGCCGTATTAAATTTTAAGCACAAATGCATTATGACTAAAGACTGGCAATATATGGTATTTTTTTTATTCAAGGTTATCCTTGCAGCTGAGGCGGTCCTTGCCCGTTAGGTACCTCGTTGAGCCCTCCCGGTACTCAACACCTCATATGAGAAGATATGTGATGGGTGAGGATTACGAATGGGAGGTTTCCAACAGGTCGGGGATTTTCTCAGGGTAGATGTGCATGAATTATCTCTTGAGTCGCAGGGAGTGGGTGCGTCCGGACAGGGTATGGGTATTATCATATAGAAGACACCACGGCCGTTGAATGTCAAGTTTATTGATATAAGTAGTCCTCTCCACTTGTCACCGTTATCTTGATGTTATGTATGTATCTGTGTACGCATTGTTTGTGAACGTCGAGGGCATTACTTCGTGCATTCGCGAACACGGACTTTGATGAATTTTCAGTACTTGTGGCCCCCTTCACTCGCCGAAACAGAGTGTCTTTCCTAGCAAACATCAAACGTCGCCATTGCACAAATTTCCTCTTCCTTTCGCCGAACTTTGGACACTTTAGGGGTCATGTGACCTGTTACTTGTTTCTTATAGGTTGTGTTTCATCCCTGCTCTTAAATCTAAAAGCAATTTCTCGTGTCTGAAACGTGTATTCTATGCAATTTTCACTTTCCCACAGTCAAGCAAATTAATGCATAAGCATGATTGAAAATGTGTATTTTAAACCCCGGTGTCTATTCTATCATCACGTACCATGTGCAGGCCAAGACATGGCTGGCGACGAGGATCTAACCTTGGACAATGCCACCTTTTTCGGCAAGAAACTCAAAGAAAGTACCTGTGAGGAAAGGTGTTCAATCACCTCGTTATTTGGATTCTCGTGCTTTCGATAACATTATATATATATATATATATATATATATATATATATATATATATATACATATCGGGATTGCCTGTTTAGTATCTGCACTTGTATGTTTAATCATTTTCCTCTATATTTATTATAACTTGGTTTAGTTCATATTGTGGTATTTATCCGCCCTTAGTTATGCATGTAATAAGACTTTCGGGGTTATTATGACAATGTTATCCCTAACAGGGACGGTATCACAGCCAAATGTATTTTTCTGTTTCATAATGTATAGAATTCATAACAAGTAGTGCTGCGTGATTTCATCGATTAACCAAAGCTATTAATCAATTAATCCATTATTTTAGATTAAAGATTAAAAAATAATCGATTAATCAAGTCGATTAAAATTAATCGATTGCAATAAATATTAATCAAAACCCCTTTAGCCAAATTTGGTCCTCTTTGTTTTGATGTATTGCTTCCAACCTAAACAGCCTTTCCAACGCATCAAACTTTCACTAGATATGTAATTTCCTTGAACTTTGAGATAATATAACTCTTGATAGCTAAAAGAAATCACTCTGAACCCCGAGGGAGTCTAAATAACACTTCTGTTGTGAAATATTCTAAGAGGTCGATAACTACATACACATGCTGACAGAGAGGTTTCTTTCCTTACAGCTTGTGTGTGACATCATATCGTATACAACTGATTATTTATCGCTTGCTAGTATAAACTGAACTGTACAACCTTGAACCGAACACTTCCATTACGCAGCTATGGAAACAATAGCTGATCCCTCTTCTCCGGGCTGGTGGTGGTGTAACTTTTCTGCTACCTGTAGTAGGCCAGTAACGTTTCTGAGTTCGTGACAGTGAGTGAAAGTTTTGTGTTAAAAAAGCTAAAATAAGAAAAAAACGTTATAAAAACAATTGCATATCATGGAAATATTAGAAACATTGAGTCAGATTGAAAAATTCAATGCCATAGCCGGAATTTGAACCACGGATCTTCTAGTCTCCGTCCAGCCACTCTAACCCTTGAGCTACTATGGCAAACGTGCCGATATGACATTAACTTCTCCAACTGACTCCTGTTTTCCCCGGTAAACCACTTAGGAGTTCTCATTAACACATGAGACAACTACCTTAATGGCGACTTACATCGTGTAAGTATATCGTGTATTAATTTCCATTAATTGACCTAATAGCGGTTGACTATAAAGGTCGGGCCTTAAGATACTTACACGATGTAAGTCGCCATTAAGGTAGTTGCCTCATGCGTTAATGAGAACTCCTAAGTGGTTTACCGGGAAAAACAGGAGTCAGTTGGAGAATTTAATGTCATATCGGCACGTTGGCCGTAGTAGCTCAAGGGTTAGAGCGGCTGAATGGCAACCACAAGATCCGTGGTTCAAATCCCGGGTATGGCATTGAATTTTTCAGTCTGAACCAATCTTTCCATACTTATGCTGCACACGCCTAGTGTGAAAGAACAGTTCATTTCCATCAAGTGCATATCAGTCTCACAAATCTCAGTAGATATTGAATTAATGGTTACTAAATAATCACTTACAAAAATACTGTAGATCTAATCCGTTACATATATAAAGCATGTGCACTTAATACAAACGCAAATTTTTAATCTGAATAATTAAAAGTTTCATAAATAATGAAATGTAAAGAGTATTACAGTTCTTTATATAATACTTGCACCAAATTTTTGAACAGATAATATCTCGATTAATCGAGAGATTAATCGATTAAAGTAACACGATTGATCCATTAAAAATTTTGATCTATCTAGAGCACTAATAACAAGAGAAAAATTGGTATTTCATAATATTTTGGATGTGTGTATGAAAATCTCAATATATCATTTCTGTAAGATTTACGACTATTTCACCTTTGGAATAATTTTCATTGGCAGTGAACCAGGCTTACCAAGTATCCTGTACGGGGAAGTTTCTGTGAAAATGCTCAGAAAATCCAAACTCCTCCTCCCAGGAATTGCGTCTGGGAACGATCGCACCACCACCCCTTAATAATTGTATCATTTCCTCTGTGGCGTCATATAACTTTTTATTTATAAGTTCGGTGGTTACATAGCCATTAAAATCTATAAGTTCCATTTGATGTATTTATTATTATTATTATTATTATTATTATTATTATTATTATTATTATTATTATTATTATTATTATTATTATTATTATTATTATTATTATTATTATTATTATTATTATTATTTTATTATTATTATTATTATTATTATTATTATTATTATTATTATTATTATTATTATTATTATTATTATTATTATTATTATTATTATTATTATTATTATTATTATTATTATTATTATTATTATTATTATTATTATTATTATTATTATTATTATTATTATTATTATTATTATTATTATTATTATTATTATTATTATTATTATTATTATTATTATTATTATTATTATTATTATTATTATTATTATTATTATTATTATTATTATTATTATTATTATTATTATTATTATTATTATTATTATTATTATTATTATTATTATTATTATTATTATTACTATTATTATTATTATTATTATTATTATTATTATTATTATTATTATTATTATTATTATTATTATTATTATTATTATTATTATTATTATTATCATCATCATCATCATTATCATTATCATCATCATTATTATCATCATCATCACCATCACCACCACCATCACCATCACCAACACCATCATCACCATCACCATCATCATCATCATCATTATTATTATTAAGTATGCTCAAATATCTTAAAAATTCTTTTAAATTAATGAAGTGAATATGCCTAAAACCCTTAAAGTATTGTAAACTTTGTATAGCTACAATAATCAAACGTCTTCTCACATTTCGTTCACAAAGATATTTTACTCACGCCTATTTTTGCACGCCAAATCTTGCCTTCTTTTTCCGGTAATTTAGTAATCCGCCCACAATACATTACGTTCCAAATTTCAGGAAATTAATTGATAAATATTAATGATTCTCTAATTTATGAATTCACATTTTATTCCTAACAAAGTGCACATATACTTGGCTTTTGCATTACCTTGCTCTTAACTTAATATAATTTCGTCACTGTAGTAAATGTTACTTAGAGGAAATTACACTTGGTGAAACGTCTCATAAGATATTTAAGAAATTTCTGGATGAGTTCTGTATTACCCTAATATCAGCTGTTAATTTGTTCGCTAGCTGTTAATTTGTTCGCTGGTGTAATGCATTAAATAAAACGTCCTGAGAGCGATTCATAAACGTTAACATAATATTTCACAGTTTTTTGTCATATTTGGGTAAATTTTTCTTGATATCTTGCCTAATATCTAATTATAACATATGCATGATACATAGCAGGGTGACGGTACCTTGTAGAGGTACAAAAGCTGTCTTCTCGAACAAGCGGCCCTACAAGAGGCGGAAGGGTAAAAGAGGAAAGGCCACGCGTGTAATCGCTACATCTGAATTAGCAACAACTTAGAAACAGAAATTGTTTCCGTAACCCTTCAGATGTTTCTGTTGGTAAAATTGGTAGGTAATAGTAGGCTAATTAATGTTAAGAGTAATTGGCGCAAGCATGCATATCTACTTACTTAAAATCCATTCACAGTTACGTTGTTAATATAGAAGTGTGATTTGGCCAAGCATGTGCAACATAACTCACCAAAAAAAGTGATCATCAAAACTTCATTTGAAATATTCCTGAACTAAACCTGGTCATTTTAGAGATGTTGCCATGTCAGTCTCTGAACCACAAGAATGAGAGAAATTCATACTTCAGTCAGACAGTTTGGTCAGACATCATTTTAATGAAGCTTTTTATTTTCTTAAAACAGGTTTTAACCAGGGTATTTAAAACATGAGTTTTAAATGAATGTGTTTTTAAACTCATAGTTTTAATATTAGGAGTAGTACTGGATTTCGCTGTCCATAATTCTTTGTAAAGTTTCTGCCATTTTTTTTTCTTTTGCTTTATCTACCACTTATCTATTGCAAATAGTTGTTTGACACCGATATACCGAGGCTTTAGGTTTTGAAACTTCCTGGACCTAAAATAAACCATTTTAAAAATAAATCCAGAGAGTCTATAAATAAAATAATTTTAAAAAATCCACAAAGGAGGGGCCCGAAGACTTCAACAAATTCTCCCTACTTTAACCTATTCTTTCCATGGAAAATTTTTCTAAAATTGTCATTGTATTGAAAATTACTGTGAAGGTTTTCAATAAAATACCCTATGTTTATGATACCCTATGTGGAATCCATTTGAGAGATATTCCTTATTATTGGTATGACTTTTAAAATCATAGTTTTTCCTCAAATGAGACGTCATTATTCCTTTTTATTCTTTTTTATGCAAAGAGTGTGGAAGTTTAGAGCCATCACTCTCTAAAACTGTATATGGCTCTTTCTGCCCTATCTTCAAAGAAATGTGTAAATATGAATTTAAAGTTTATCTGGGTTAATAAAACGTAGAGGAAAGGATATGATTTTGAAATATGTATGGCCAAGAGTGTGTAGAGAATGTCGTGCAACATATCATAATCTTTTCAGATAGCATCGTCTTTAATCAAATAATTTGTGATAGCCAAATTGGTGTGTTTTCTTTGTAGCTAGTATTTAAGCACTCCCGTAATCAATAATTATAAATCATTTTAGACACTGTTTTGCCATTATTAATGCAAAATTACTTCCAAATAACTTCTTATATACACAATATATCTTATGGTTTAGATACTTCTATGATGCAATTGCTTCTGTCACTTTGTTGCGTTTGCTTGCATTGCAGATGTGAACGGATAATAAATGCTAATAAATCCCTGAGGGAAATGGGAATCTGAATGCATTTCTCATATGAAGGTAGACACTTGATTGATGTCAGTCATGATACAATATGACACAGCACCATGTATGTTTAGACATGCCCGCGTATCAGTCGCAACATATCTGTTATACGTCGGCAATGTGATACTGAAACGTGCCTCAAAACCAGGCCCACGTGATGCAATCTAATATACACAACGAGACTACAGCAAACCGTGTGTCGCACTCAGATCGGTTCCCCGTGACATGCACAAGCGTATCATTATGCTTTACGTAACTAAGAAAGAGGAAGCATCACCTCTGTGGTTTGGATGCAATATATATGCATTTGCAACTCATTTTCTCAGAGTAAGTCACGAGTACATTTCAAGCAGCCATATGTGATTAATTTCCCAATATTTTATAGAATATATATATGCACTTCACAGTTTTCATACCGAAAGTTTCCACCAGTAACACTGAACGGCAATACAGTATAATTTTGAAGATTGACTTACAAATAACAGGTGTAAGTAAATATAGAAAAGGCCGTAAAGTACTCGGCCATACCTTATCTACCATATCTTATCGGCCATACATCTCTATCGGGATGTTGGTAGTACTTCTATCGCCGCTGGTTAGGAAGTTCGACTGACTGTCCCTGTCCAGGCCCATCTCCAAGATAGCCGCAGTCCGACTTGGTGATGCATTTGTTGACCAGGAACCAATCAGCGAGCACGAATGGCTCAATCGCTACCCTACTGTATAGACGTGTTCTGAACTCGATACCTCCACGGGATGAGGTGCGGGGAAGGGGAGAGCCGTTGTCCGGTTACGCAGCGAGTGAGCAATACAACAAGAATTCAGCAATCACCTGCAGGAAGTCACGTAGCCTACTTCCGTAGCACGATGCAGAACTAGTTCAGTGTAGTAAGGTTTACTAATCTTCTCACCATGTGTGAATATGTTAAGAAATTTAAGGTTGTGCATTCGGAAGGGCGTGAAATTATAAGTAGCGTTATAAATAAATATGATGAAGAACCTTTGAAAAAACAATATTCATATCCAGTGTCACAAGCTACACAATGGGCTGCCGCTTGTGTAATAAGTAGGCTGCATGTTATCTTCCCAGCGTTTCTATCTGTGCGCGACTCGTATATCATCACGTCACCTTATCTATGTCTGTAGTGAACGCATTCCTTTCAGAGTTCATAAGGCCAGAACATAAAAATATGCACATGACTAGCGGGGAACAACCAAGGCATGGTCCAGCATCACCCCAGGTAGTCATAAAGATGTTGCAACGAAAGAAAGTCAGAAATGCTAAAAATGTCGTTGAGAACCCTTGGTAGGTAGAGTAACATAAGAGACACCACATGGTAGATTGAGTGGCTATAACCATTACATTATAATCAAGCATTCTGCATAGATACATACCCAGTTTTGTAGACTCAGATCCTTAGTCTCTAGAAAACTTAGTTGCAGTTATCTCTGATATTACTATAGTTATTGAAACTGCAAATATTCCCTCCAAAGGTTATCCTGAATAGAACAAAGTATTGGTGATATATATTTGCAGAACAAATGTGCTACTTCCAAAGTTCACCATACGGTCAACACAATCGGGAAACACCATCCCACCAAGTGATGAAGCGATGATGTCCTTTGCCTCCGATAGTAAGATGTAAATGAAGATGGGGATGAAACGAGGGAACTTATGGCTCTTACCATGTGTTTAGAACCGCATTGGACTTCAGGTTACTTCGCACTGACAGGTAAAAGTCCGGATAAGAGTTACAATCTACCTCACAGTTGGGAATCAAATAAAAAACAAATCACTACTCAGAGATATTCAGGTTCTATGTGCAAAAAATGGATTGATTTACATGGACACCATTCTAAGACCGTTCTCATATCTGAATTCAATTAACCATACCTAGATTTTTTCAAGAATGCGATAAACCTTAACCTCCATTCCTTCTTTTCCAAATGTTTCGCTTACCTCTAACAGCGCACAAATGTCAACACTGTACACCATCACTCTTCACTCAGAGCGGGTCATTAATGTCTCTCAGTTGTTTCTTGCAGAGCAAGAAGAAACTGTTTTCGCAATTAAAATTTCTTGTTTCACTTTTGACTGTACCGAATGTGTTTATTTACAGTACAGCTAAATTTCTAATACTTCCATTTCCTCCACAATGTTGAGCTCCCTCTAGGTAGAGGTAGATTAGTAATCGAGGGGAAACTAGCATCTCGATCCGCTATTGGATCTTTTGTTTACACCCCCGGGAGGAACGGATGAGATGAAGGAACCGCAGAAGCCTGTGTGCTATAGGAACAGTCGAGTAAATGGTAGGGCCGCGCAAATTTTCCTAATATTTGCTGGCTTGATCACCCAGCCGGAGAGGCGCTCGCGACGAACCGCCAAAACCGCCGAAAGTTGGTTCAGAAGCCGTCCTCCAGCGGGAACCAAGGAAAGCTCGACTTGACATGAAGGGCTCTGCCATCTGCCCGTCGTTGACTTACACAACCCCGGAGCCGTCTTGTAATGTGAATGAGGGATACGAAGTGAAAGAAAATGGGAGAGAGCAGAGCCGTCGTTGAAGACGCACAACTCCGGCATTGAGGAGTCCTCTAGCAAGCCAAAACTAACCTACCAAAGAAAACATGATCTCTCCGGAAGGACATCAATGGTCGAACTCGGTCCTCCTTATGCTATCCTTATGCGATGCCACGTAGCCCTTTTGCTCGGTTATGCTGAGCTTTCTAATTCATGTTCTTTGCGTTTCCTTCAACTACCAAAGTCTTTATCGTTGTTACGTTTATCTTAATTCCTTGCTCCTCAGGATTATCATTTAATGTTATTTCTGTGTCTCGAGATAAAAAGAGTATTCGTACGAATGACTGACTTCGCATTTCATCAAGAAAAGGAATTTTTTTCTCAAGCAGCTAATGTTTTATCGTCATTATCATCACCACCATCATCATCAACCTTCACGATACGCCTGATCAAGATAGGCCTGTTTCGGCTACGAAGGGATCTTGCCAGCGCCTCCGTGGTCTTCCAACATCTCTAATACCAACTGGTTTATACAGCAAGACCTGTTTGGTGAGTCTTTCTTCTGGCATTCGAGAGAGATGATGACATTTCAGTTTGTACTCCCTGGGTTTGTCATTTAAAGTAAATATTTTTAGTTTTTCTCTTATTGTTTCACTTTTAATGTGATCTTTAAAACTACAGCCAGCTACGTACCTCATAAATTTCATTTCAGCCGTTTCCATTATTCTTTAATCAGTTCTGTTCAAGGTCCAGTTCTCGGCTCCATAAGATATAACTGGCACTGCCATTGTTTTATAAAACTTTAATATGGTATTTCTTCTTGTTTTGTTTTTC
Organism: Mantis religiosa; assembly: GCA_030765055.1. Lineage (NCBI taxonomy): Eukaryota > Metazoa > Arthropoda > Insecta > Mantodea > Mantidae > Mantis > Mantis religiosa. The sequence continues at coordinate 73,981,581 of CM060955.1, read as the reverse complement.
AATTTTCGCTTTATAGTGCCACATATGTTTTGAAATTTATAGATATTTTGTTTTAAATCTCTGTCACATTCATAGGAAATATCACATCCCAAGTAATTAAAATATTTAACTTGTTCTAGTATTTTGTTTTTGAGGAGAATTTTGGATCGTGTTGGGTATTTACCAATAAAAGCCATCACTTTAATTTTCTCTGCTGAAATGATAAAATTATATTTTGACATTGCTTTGTCGAGTTGGTACAAAGCTATTGGTAATCTGTCTTCAGTATCTGCCAGAATTACCCGATCATCTGCAAACAGGACTGTATTTAAGATTGCACGCCCTAACTTAAAATCTACTTTCAACTGATCTTGCCATTCGGCAACTGCTGCGTCGATATAAATATTAAAAAGAGTTGGCGACATTGGGCAGCCCTGTCTTACATCTAGGTTGATAGTTTTGTCTTAAAACCATTATCCATGCTAATACAAGTCCCTTCATACATTTTCTTTATCATTAAAATTAAATGTTGAGGATATCCGCTTTCTGTAATTATATGCCCGTATAACGTTGTCAAATGCTTTTACGTAATCAACAAATGCTATATGGGTCTCTAAATTAAATTCTCTTCTCTTTTGTATTATTTGTTTTATTGTTAAGACGATGCTTGATTATTATGTGTTTCAAACAGGAGGAGCTTTGGTCTGTAGCGAATCAGATGTATTGGAGCAATTAGCGTTGCCACAGTTACCCCTAATCTTTTTATATTTCCCTTCTTTCGTACACGTGCAAGATTTCTTGGCACTAGACGTAAGGGAATGCAAATAGAATTTTCCAAACTTACATAATAATACAGTCATTGAAATCAGAATTGCGAAATGGATATTCGCAAATTATGCACGTTTTTTAAAGCTATAATTGTAATTACAGTTTATTACTTATTTTTCTTATCCAACAAAAATGCCAGTGACGCATCCATATAGCTTCGAATGTTACTTCAAAAGACAATTCGTAGTTGCCATTGTCTTCATCGACCAAGTATTTTAAATTTATGATAGGCTAAAACATCCCGTTACGTGCTGTCTTTACAAAAGTCGTCTTCTTGTAGCTTATCTAAATGTCTCAAGCCAATCGTGTGCTACCTTGTCAATTTCTTCATGAATAAGTCGTTCAAGTCAGTCAGTTTAAAAGTACTATTTATGTTTGCAGTATAATTTGAGCCCACATTAACTCAATTGGACTATATTGGCAGTGATTAGGGGAAAGGCGAATCACCTCATGTCTCATTTCAATTGAAAGTGGATCCAGCTGATATACTTTTCCCTGGTGTTTAGACAGAATATAACTGAATAATACTTTTAGAGTAAATAGAGATTACAAGCCACTCATAAACATCGTGTGATGAATCACGTTCTACCGATGCAGCATACTACACACCCACAGGAAGTGTACTGTTTGCTCTCTCTGGAATTTAACATATACCTTGGCTTATTCAAACGTTTACATTTCATTTCTGAGTAATTACAAACATATGTACATGCATAGATACCAACTGATCATGCTCATTACAGTGCTTGCATTGTTATAGTATATAGGTATTTCATTTATTTGATTTAGGAAAACTGAACTAAAAATATGACTTTTAGTGTTATGTTAGACATATTAATTTCTACCTTCCTCATGGATAATTTTTGTCCAAAATCTGAATATTTGTCTTAGCGCAAATAGTTTTTGTTAAAGCTGGATTCAGCTGGTGCTCACCACTTACGGAGAATGCAATATGACAACACTGTAGAAGTCCGATTAGTTGCTCACCTAGAAGCGTTAAAGGACAAACATTATCCCATTTGAAACACATAATAATAAACATTTCTCTCTACTTATATTTAAAAATAGTTTTATTAATTCATTTACTCTTTAAGCAATATCTTAGATCACCGAGATGTCTCAGAAGTGACTTGCAAGTCTCAGAAGGTTCCGAGTTAAATTTGGATGACCATCCACTTTGATCAAAAGGAATTTCGTGGTTACCCCAGTCGGGTGGAGGGGGTGATGGGGAGACTTCTCTTTTAAGCAAATTTCCTGTCTTTCGTTTCCAGCGGAAACGTAGAGTCAGACTGAAAAATTCAGTGCCATAGCCGGGATATGAACCACGGATCATCTGGTTTCCGTCCAGCCGCACTACCATTGTGCCACTATGGCCAACGTGCCGATATGACATTAAATTCTCCAACTGACTCGTGTTTTTCCCGGTAAACCACTTAGGAGTTCTCATAAACTCATGAGACAACTACCTTAACGGCGACTTACTATATTGTAAGTACTTTAAGGCCCGGGCTTAATAGTTAACCACTATTAGGTCAATTAATGGAAATTAATTGTTCTTTCACACTGGCCGTTGGCTAAATTGTGGAAACGTAGAGTCAGACTGAAAAATTCAATGCCATAGCCATGATTTGAACCACGGATCTTCTGGTTTCCGTCCAGCCGCACTACCATTGTCCTACTATGGCCAACGTGCCGATATGACATTAAAATCTCCAACTGACTCGTGTTTTTCCCGGTAAACCACTTAGGAGTTCTCATAAACTCATGAGACAACTACCTTAATGGCGACTTACTATATTGTAAGTACTTTAAGGCCAGAAGATCCCGGCTATGGCATTGAATTTTCAGTCTGACTCTACGTTTCCACAATTTAGCCTACACACGATCAGTGTGAAAGAACAATTAATTTCCAATAATTATGTTTATTTAATGAAAATAATGTTATTTTTATTTTACATTTGTCATAGTTTTTATATTAATTTCTTGTACAAAAAATGTCAAATCATTCACTGAGGTTCTTGGATTAAAAACAGTTGAATTAATGAATCTGTGAGGCAATTATCCTCTTCTCTTCTGAATAATTTTCATTTGCAACCTACACAAGTGAAGATAACATTTATCCTGTATGATGTCTGATAATTGCACTCAGATCATTACATTAACCGGTACAAGGTATCTCTTAGTGTACGTATAATTTCTACTGCAAACACCCGCCTCAGTAGTATGCGAGAAACCAGTCTGCCTTGCATTCAAACGTACCCGCGTTCGAATCTTGGTTAAACTAAGTTATCAAGATAACATTTTTCTTAGGTTTCCTTTATTCTGAGAAGACCAATCTTCCCACTATGAACTCATTTAAACATGGTTTCAGCCATTTCACTCATCTTTCGATATGATGTAGCATGTTAAATATTTTTAATAGCAAGCAGAAAAAACGAAACAATGGTAGTAACGAAGTAATGTTATGAACCTGTCATTCCTTCAATGTATGGGAAAAGTGGCTAATGTTAAAGGCTTATGTTTAATACCAGCTGTCTAGAACATTTTTTGCTAGTGAACATAAGTAAATCAACATTGATTCATACACCTTTAGATGTAGCAATACTTTGGTATTTGCAAAGAATACTCTTTCTCTGGTGTTGAAATACAAATCTGTTAACTGTACTTGATTGACAGAAGAGAGAAGTAATTAACATTGAACACCTTTCTGCTTCAAGTGCTAGAAATAATATAACTGCCTAAGTTGACATCTTAGCGGACATTCTCTATTCCATTCTCTCGTGCCTCTATTTCCGAGGAATATAAATTTGGTGTCCCAGTGCGGGGACGACATCTAGCGAGCCTTCTGGTAATCTTCACTTCCTCTCCCTCTTACCCGTGCCGCCTGTAACTTATGGCCCCCAGACTCCTCCCCTAAACACTGTATCCATTTCATCCATGGCCCTCTTCTATCTCTTGCTGTCCAGCGTCCCAATGAATTTCTCATACACGTATACTCTGAAGGACGGAATCCTCATTCTCGAAGACACGAGGGTATTTGCACTTTAATAAATAACTCCCCTTGGCACAGGTTCCTGCACGGTGCTATTCCTTGATTCTGATGAGAATTCTGTAACAGGAGGAGATTCCAGACTCTATATGAAGGATGTGTTCCTTTGTCTATGTTAATTGTCGAGAGAAATACAACCGGTGATGCAAAATATTGTTAAGGCCGTTATATAATACATTATGTTAAGTTTAAAAAGGTCATAATTATCATATTGGTCAAAGAGCAAGGTTTTGTTTTCATAGAAATACAATATATTTAACGTTCTCTTCCTCATTATATATACAATTATTATTACAAAGAATATATAGCCTATAGTACACAATGTGAGGGCGCCACAATAGATCAGAGCTTCACTCGTGCTTTAACAGGTTTTTTTTTTTTTCCTTTCTTTTTTTTCGTAATCTTCGTTCTCTAAGGTTAAGTCATATCGGACGATAAGTGGAATGAGCATAGAGCTTAGAGTTACCCGACATTCGTCTTTCAGGATAAGGGAAAACTCCGGAAAAACCTTATCCAGGTAACTCACCCTGACCGGGATTCGAACTCAGGACCTCTTGAATATGAGTCAGACACGCTACCATCTATGCTACCGAGGTGGACCTAATCGACTCTACCCAACATTTTACCTCCTTTTTTTTTTTTTTTTTTTTTTTTTTTTGTAATTTACGTCCTCCAACGTAATGTCATATTGGACGATGAATGAAATGGAAGAAATGGTGCTGAAATGAGCCCGGGGTCCATGGAGCTTAGAGTTACCTGACATTTGTCTTTCAGGATAAAGGAAAACCCCGTAAAAACCTTATACAGGTAACTCACCCTGACCGAGATTCGAACTCGGGACCTCTTGAATGTGAGTCAGACACGCTACAAATTACGCCACCGAGGCGGGCAATTTTACTTCTGATTAGCATGTCTGAAGTGAAGCATAACTTTTGTCGGTGACAAAATCGTTAATAATGGATCAAAAGACTAATAATAATATCAATTTTAAAGAAGAGTTTATTTTATCTTCACATCACCAAAGGGCTTGTTTTTACATTTTACGTCATTCCTTACAGAAGCAATAGAAATGAACCTGGTAGATGCTTTAGTCACGTTCGATTAGACTTCTCTCTTCACAATGGTTCCTGCAAAGGAAGTGTTAATCAAAATCATATATTACCTTTCTACGTCTGCCATTTCAATATATTCTTATTTAAAACAGGTAATTTACAGAAGGAAATAAATTGTAATCAGTTTCTACCTGACTTTTTTTGTTAATTTACGTCCTCCAACGTTAAGTCATATCGGACGATGAATGGAATGGGAAAAATGGTGCTCAAATAAGTCCAGGGTCCATAGAGCTTAGAGTTACCCAACATTCGTCTTTAAGGATAAGGGAAACCTTATCCAGGTTTATCCTGAACGAGATTCAAACTCGGAACCTCTTGAACGTGAGATAGACACGCTACCATCTACGCTAACGAGGCAGGCTTTTGACCTAATGGTAAGATATTGCATATAACCTTATGAAGAAGGTTGATTGTAGACTAAGCGAAACAAACTTATCAGTCGCAGCTTTTAAAACAGAGAGGAAAATTATAGCACAAGTCGTTCGCTTTCTGCACCTTATTCAGCTTTGATGACAGCTTTCCCGCAGTGCCTAGTTGTATTGCATGCTGCATGCAGATTTCTGTGATGAATCGTGAGTACTTTGCTGCTCTCTAGTGCTGCACCATCGGATCAGGCTGTTTTAAACTATTTGTTTTTCAAACCATTGCAATAAAACATCACCGACAATGGTTACTCAGTTAAAGAATTAATGTGCATAGGTATGTCCTAAAAGGAGGTCAAACATAAGTAAAAATCGTTCTGATCAGAAGCAAGTTCATATACCGTATATGCAGCTTGACAAGAATATTAAGATATTTCTAAATAAATATTAAATAAAAGACATAGAAACCCACAATTAACAGACTCTGTGATTCGATTAAGGTGGCTCGTGATTTTCTCAGAGCAGTGGGCCTCTGCGAAATATTATTTCATAAGGCACAATTCATACAGTATGTACGAGAACTTCATAAATATGAAAGAAGGTATCGTCTCGCATATATAAAAATCTAAAATGGTGGACCGCGTATCTCCAGATAACCATATAAATATAAATGATAAATTTATAAATATAAATATATGATGAAACAGAGATCCTCTTTGGAAATAAAACACGAGGGTCGGCTGAAAGTCCGGACCTCAAATAGAGATCGCACCAATGGGTCAGTTTAACGGATAGCATCATATAGTTTAACTTAAGACTAGCTTGTATCCATACTTACAGGTAAATAACATGCTTAGCTTTTGAATGACAGGATTTTAAACAAGAAAAGCGTAGAGGTTTCATGAAGATGGAGGATTTAGAAAAACAAGCAGTGAATAAATACTTCCATTTGAAATACTTAACACCTAAAGAAATCAAGAAGGAAATGGACAGTACACTGAAAGACTCTGTCTCTTCATATATAATGATTTAAAAGGTGGGTTATAGAGTTTAAAGTGGGACGTACGAGCACTAGTGATGAGCCACGCTCTGGAAGCCCTGTGGAAGTCACAACTTCAGAGATCATTAAAATAAATTCATCTTTAATACAGTCTGAGATAGCAACGGCTATAAATATATCAAAGGAAAGTGCAGGTAATATTTTAAACAATTTCTTGGGCTTTCACAAGGTCTCTGCGGGATGGGTGCTGCGCTTGTTGACATCTGAACAAAAGTTGCAAATAAAAACTGTTTCTGTTAAGGATTTGGAGCTCTACCGTAAAAATTTCAGTGCATTTTTTAGACGGTCTATTACCACGAATGAAAATTGGATACATCACTATACACCATAAAGTAAATAACTGTGGATTCGCCAGGTGAACGAACTCCAAAAAAAAGGCAAACTCAATTTTGTTCTAGACGTTCTCGGGCTTCGAGCCCGGTAAGAAGATGTAACATCGACGTTTCGGGAGCGTGCATCTCTCCCATCTTCAGGATGCTGAATGACTTTTGGGCTGGGGGTATTACATTATAACATTAGGGTTCGCGGACTCCTTACTATCATCAAGAATTATCTCTCTAATAGAACCTTTCGCACAAGCATAGGACCAATCAGCGAGCAGGCTGGCGATGGTGTAATGTGGCGGAATTCTCAGAAAACGCTTCTGCTCTGGTCGTTGCCAAACCTGTGTTCCTGAGTCTCTCTTTTTCAAGTTTTGTTGCAGGATTCCATGCAGCACTAAATTGCAGCCCGGCATCTCGGTTAAGAGTGACTCTCTCTACTCAATTTTGTCAGCTAACAAGGTTATGACACGTGTATTCTCGGAAGAACAGGGAATTATTTTTATTGATTACTTGGAAAAGGGTAAAACTATCACTGGCGACTACTGCGCAAGCTTACTGCGGCGTTTAAGTGATGAGGTAAAAAAAAAGAAGACCTCGTTTGGCAAAGAAAAATTCCTGTTTCTTCACGACAATACTCCGACCTGTCGTTGATTCAAAGAAATGATAAAAATGTGTGAATTAAATTTCGAATTACTATTCGCCAGATCTAGCACCCAGTGACTACCACTTTTTCCTGAACCTCAAAAAAACTTCTTGGAGGACGAAGATTTCACAGCAATGAAAAGTCATTGATGCTATTGATGCTATTCTGAGGACCATGATAAATCGCACTACAGAGATGGTTTAATTAAATAAGAAAACCGATATGACAAATATGTTAGCCTTTCTGGAGGTTATGTTGAGAAATGAAGAAAAAAATTAGTTTTTTATGTGAAGACCGGATCCTTTTATTGTACATAGTTTCATAAATAGGTAACAAATCCATAAATACCCAGTAACGCGAACAAGAGAAGGAAGGACCGAAAATTGATTCATTGATTTTTATACTTACCTGTTTCTCTTCTCCTTCCTTCCCCCTATGGTAGTCAATTTAATGATGTGCTTCCGCTTCCTTTCCAAGAACTGCAGTTTTCGGTCAATCAGCAGCTACTGTGGAGAATCAACATGACAAAGCAAGTGGACCATAAGATGAGAATTGATGGAGATAGGACGAAATGTTAGTTTAAAATCAAAAAAACAATAACCACAACACATTACAATGATTAAAATAATTTATGAATAAAATGCTATGATGTTTGCACCATATTTATAAGACAGAATTCTGATTTACATTAAAAATGAACACTATACTCTACAATTTATTGGAGTCATTCGAAAGGAGATTTTAAGATATTTCTAAACCTGACAAAACAAATTTCAAGTTTGAAATTCATACCTAGATCTGCATTACATTGTCTTCTGTGATAATTTGTATTCTCAAGCAAATGAATAATTCAGGCAATTTAAGGTCAGTTATAAGTAATCTTTTATCTCAAAATATATACGACGTACCTGAAAACTAAATACAAAACCTGAAGAAAGCTAACAATTTTTTTCAGTTACGCTCGCAAAAGAAAGACAAAGGTATGAATGAAAACACGAGAGAGAAAAGACGGAAAGAGCTAAATCTAAGCGGATTAAGGTGAAATTGAGACAACAGAGATGTTGCTGAACGAGAAGATTCCCCACTCACATAGTTCTGTACCCAAATGTATGAGAAATATCCTGTTCCAATAACAATCATTGAGTAGGAGATATGCCAAAATGAACACACTGTCTACTTAAATATACTTTGTTCTTTATGAAGTGATTTATAAACGATTCTTTATAGATTTTACCTTCTTATCAAACGCAGCACGTAACTTCATTTTTTCGACCTAAGGCTATAGGTTGAGGGGAAACAATTTAGTTACCAGTGCGCTATGGAGATTTCTCTCAAAATTAATAAATCAATGCTCTTTTCATTAATGGAAATTAATTGTTCTTTCACACTAGCCGTGTGTAGGACGCACTATGAAAGGCTAGAGCCAGAATGAAAAATTCAATGTCATAGCCGGGATTCGAACCACGGATCTTCTGGGTTCCGTCCAGCCGCACTACCATTGTGCTACTATGGCCAACCTGCCGACATGACATTAAATTCTCCATCTGACTCCGTGGTTCAAATCCCGGCTATGGCATTGAATTTTTCATTCTGGCTCTACCCTTTCATACTCTTTACATTCTCTGAAATTAGCATTTACAAAAGATTGCTTGCTGCGTTTCTTTGCTTTTTCAATATTTCTTCGATCTTTTGATGTTTACTGGATTCTAGGCCATTCTTTCTGAGTTACCCTTAGTGCATGACCTTTCCATTTATTTTCATGTTCACCTATAGTGCGTATAGGTGCCTGGATTTTAGCTTTCATATTTTCATTCCTTCCTTCGTCTATGTACATCATACTAGTTAGTCATTTGATTTCTACAGCTTCTGTTCTCTCTTTTTATATGCTGTTAAAATCATACATTCCCTGAAATTCATTAAAGATTTATTTATCATAAGCGTTAACGAAATATATAGTTGCAAACCAGGATTGTAAGGGGGTTGAAGGACTTACAAACCTAATCAACAACTGGGGGTGTAGCTACTGAAAGGATAAGGGAACAGATGGTAGAGCTAAACAGGTCAAAGTTTAGGGACATGAGTAGAGTTAAATTAAATTGATGGGTTCTCCATAACATTGACAAATATATTTTAAAGATTGGGAAGTCAAATCAAACAAAGCTCTCCTTTATCCTGAAGAGATAAAGGGTGCAATCAAGACAGACATTGAATCAATACATGATAAGTAAATATTACCTTTTATGTAGAGTAGCGTAGAGTTCTGAAAAAGAGGTGCCTGGTTCACTTTGATGAGTTGAGTTTTGTAGAGTTATTTAAAAATTCTATGATGAGACTAGAGCAGCAGCATCTAACCTTCCACCTAACCAACTAAATGACTGATTAACTGATCACTGACTACCTAACTGTGATCTGACTAACTAACCACGATCTGACTAACCCTTCGCTACTGGCTGTAATCGTTTAAATAGAGCTGACTTTCAAAATGTCTGCTATCAAACGACTCAGCGGTTCGTCACAGGGAGTTTACATCCTATGGTGCAAACTTGTGCAACCAAAGAATGACTCTTCTTAGTTTTTCTGTCGATTTAACAGAAAACATATGAGCTGGCAGGTCAATATCACTGCTTACTCTGATCACTGAGTCATCCAATCTGTCTGAATTTGTTAATTCCTGCTAAATCCTGAAGCTTACCACGAAATGAAATGTGAACCTCCAATAGTTAAAATATTCCTCAAATCTTGTTCAGACCTTATACGCAACAATATAATTCCGGTATTCCAATTTACGATACAAAGTGTAATTCTCTCATTACTCCCTCCAGTTTCGTTTGGTGCGTATCGGACTTTACTGCAACTCAACGGTAATGGCATAGAAGTTCCTTGAGGGTAGATACATGAAAATCAAGTGAGGGGGTTGTTTAAACTTGGAGAGACAATTCTGGTGATATACATTTTCAAAGTATTTGCATTGGTGGTGCACCTTAGTGGAATACGTGACTGAAAGCCCCGTATCTTAGCTTTAGTCTAATCACGTACTACATAATTCATTACAACTTGCGATTTTCTGCAAAGAGGTTGTGAATATGTTTCAAAATCTTGCAAGCCTCTGAAATAAATACTGTAACTTTGTGGGTTCGAAGAATTAAAAGTCCAACTTGCAGAAATTCAGATCGTTCTGTATCCCCGTCGAAATACGCTTCGTACAGCTCTGATAACACGTACGCAATCTTCCAGTCCGTCTGCACTGCGCTCCTTACGGCTGTCTGCACTTAACTAACTAGCTCTCCTCCAGCCCAACGCATCGCTTATACAGGCACCAACTGGCGAATCCAGAACTTTCCGGGCTATATGAAACATCATGGTTGTTTCAGAAGTCAGGGGGAGGGGAAAGGGAGGGTCGAGTAGCTTGTGGTAGTTTTCCCCCGCCCCGTCAGCGAGCGCCAACCAGTCACATGGGTAGGCGTAGGCTGAATGCTTTCTGTCCCCCACCCTACCTGCCAGTTGGTCGTGCCTTCCGATAATTGGGTGACAATACTTAAGAACTAGACTTACGAGTTCGACGATTATACAAATTTGTAAAATAAAGTGGTGTGGTGTTTGAACCAACATACCTCAAAAGCAAGAGTATGGATAGGCACGTTTAAAATATCGTTTCTGATTTAAAGACGAAAATCAGCAGTTTGAAAATAAAGCATTTAAACTGAACGTAGTCACTTAGTCAAAATTAGTCCAGCGAACACATGGTTACACAACAAAAGCCTTATTTCTAAAGAAAGGAGATTTGCTTTTTAAAAGTGACGGGCCATTTCTTCCATGCAAATCACAGGACAACGGCCCCATATTGTGTTTTACGAATAATCAGCAAGCTATAACGATATTATTTTAATAAATTTTGTTCCAGTTTGGGTAATTATCAAAGTTAGAAATTCTTGGACATAGAAGCATAGGTGAAACGCATTAAAAGAACGGCATAAGAACTAAATCTCGGATAAATAACAAATTTTGTATTTAGTCTTAGGTTCCTACAGATATTTAAAAGAAGATTCTTAACAAAATACAACATCCTGAACCACCCGCTCCTACAATTGTTTAGCTATTTTTAATTTGCTAACAAATTGCTGTAATTGTGATTAAAATCACCATTTCAAAATTAGCATTTTGAACTTGTATTTACTCAGAGGAATTATTATGTATCACTGATTAAGCCTATTAATACAGCAAAAGGTTATTCTTTAAAACAAAATTAATTTCAGATAAATTTTTTCTGATATTTACAAACTTCCAGTATAGGTTAATATTGGATTTAATGTTCATTACTTTGTCCTATTTTTGAAACGCTGTTGTCATGTCGCTATTTCCCACGATGTGTGGAAAGACTGGAAATTTAAGACCAACCTGACGTGCCGCTTTTAAACATTTGGCTATGATTCGGTTTTTCTCATTTCTCTCCTACTGCATCTGAATATGGAATGAAATTATTTTCTCATGTGTTTATTTCGTCTAACAGGAAATTTTGCTCCCACGTGTTTTTAATACTCAAGCAAATTTACAGTCTTTTCTTCCATCTACTTCATGTTAATTGATATTAACATTTAGCGAAATTGGATTTTGCATATTTTCCTTTATGTACAACGAGACAGGAGGAGTACATTTTAAATTTTTTTAATAGCAGCTCCCTTTGTAATAGATTTGAAATTCCGTTCTCTTTGCATGGCCAAGAGAAGGGGGAAAATAAATTACATTCCATAAAGAAAAGTTAAAGACGAATAATAAGGAATATCTCTGAAATTATTAATTAGCAAAAAAGTATTTGACATAAATTGTGAATTTAACGAAATACACATTTTTTGTTCAGTAAAATCTGGTCTACCTCTATGCAAAAAGCATTCAGTGAATAGGATCTTGGAGGCTTTTCCCAGAAAATTCAACATATGGAAAATAGATAGTCAACATCAAAAATTCAATGCCATGGCCGGGATTGTAACCATGCATCTCCTGATTTCCGTCCAGTCGCTCTAACCCATTGAGCTACCACGGCCAACTTGCCGTCACGACACTAAATTCTTCATTTCACTCGTATATTATCCCGGTAGACCACTAGGGTCTCTCACATTCAAGATACACCGTTTGTGGCGACTTACTATCGTAAGCACTTGAGTCCCACGCTTCATCATTTAACTCTTATCATTTTAGTTAATTGATGAAAATTAATCATCTCCTCACACTAGTCGTATATAGGCTAAGGTCTTTAATAGAGTCAAAATGAAAAATTTAACACTATGGCCGGGATTTAAACCAAAGATCTGCTGGTTTCCATCCAGTCACTCTAAACCATTGAGCCAACTTGTTGTCACGACACTAAATTCTCTATTTGACTCATATATTTCCCTGCTAAAATAATAAGTTAAATGATGAAGCCTGGGACTCAAGTATTTATGATAGTAAGTCGCCACAGTAAGTCTCAAACGCGAGAGCCCCTAGTGATCTACCGCCGAAATATACGAGTCAAATGGACAATTTAATGCCAGCACGGCACGTTGACCGTTGTAGCCCAATGGGTTAGAGCGACTGGGCGGAAACCAGGAGATTCGTGATTCAAATCCCGGCCATGGCATTGAATTTTTCATGTTGACTCTATTAAAGACCTTAGCCTATATACGGCTAGTGTGAGGAAATTATTAATTTACATCAATTTACTAAAATATGGAAACTAATTATTCTTTATGAACAATAGAACAATATGGCACAAAGCTCGAAAAGTAAATGAGGCTAAACAAAATTAAAGTCTCAGCGTAGATATAGTCTCAGCGTAGAAGCGTAGATATTCTGGTCTGTGTTCGACTGTTCTTGCCAGTTCATTAATTCCTCCACTTGACTCGCATTTTCCTCGGTAAACAATTAAAAGATCTCAAATTCATGTGAGGCATTACATATGTACTTTGAGTGCTGGGCTAGGTCAATCAATGGAAATTAATTGTTTTTTAACATTGTGTACGACAGGGTTCAAAATGTAGATTCAGGCTGATCAATTCTATGTTGTAACCGAGATTTGAACCACGAATCTTCCAATCTCCGGTTGCTTTCATTTGTCAGGAATATATGTCAAGTACATGTGATTTAGTGAAATTCGTTAGAGTCCTTTTGTAGAAAATTAAAAGTTGCAAAAATATTTCTTTGTAAAGTGTAGTTTTGGATTTTATTTTTTCGTTTGTTTACATTAATATTGGCCAGAATTCTTGGAACACGAAGTTTGGTATTTAACTGACTTTTCGTTGTTAATGTCTCTACAGATACGCCACATATACATACTCCCATATCCTTTTTTTCAGGGATTTTTAACATGTATTACCGGGAAACCACAATATCGAACTTTTTGGTTCACTGCAATACCTTCTCCCCTACCTTACCTGTTACAGCCAGTAAGTAATACAGGATAGTGGGTAGAGAAAGTTTGGTGCATATAGCATACTACCAGAAGTTTTATCAGCCACAATGTATGTCTCGGGAGTCCAACGCACACTTCAATAATTTGCAGAGAACATATCGTTGGTAAATGCTAGGTCCGGACGTGGTGACTTGAGAAATGATGTCAAGTTAAGGCATAACGAAAGACCTGGATATTACAGTAGCCCACACGTTCTATCTTTCCCATGCGAATCGGATGTTCCCTCTGGCTTTTGCCAAGACCGATGGCCCCACAGCTTTTCCCGGATTCCTGATAAAGTAGCCGGCGGGACACCCACAGTCAAGATTTACCGTTTACTATAAATTTCTTTACTGCTGGATGCCTGAATCTTTATGAAGTCCTTGCGAATCCAGCTAACTAATGGAAGTAGGGTAATTAGAACACAAACAGCAAAGAAGATGCAACTTCTAAGGCTGTTAATGACGTATAGAAGATTTCTAAAAAGCCAAGTGCTCATTAGCGAGTTACTAGTTACTAAGTTAGGCTTTTGATCAGAAATAAAAGGCAGAAATTTAACAAAGCAGCAAACATCAAACCTCGTGTTCTTTCTCTTCTCTTCAGTGTTTTCCTTCTTACTTTCCTATTCTCTCCAAGGTTAATTTCTTCTTCCCTTCTTGTTCTCTTTCTCTCTCCCTCTCCCTCTCTCTCTCCCTCCCTCTCTCTCCCTCTCCCTCTCTCTCTCTCTCTCTCGCTTCTTCTTTTGATCTCTACACTTTCTCTTGGTTCATCCCCTTACACATTCAACTTCTCTTTGTTAATTTTAGTTATATCTTTTCATCTCTGAGCCTAATTTTTTTTTCCTTGCCCTTTTATTAATTTGCTTTTCGGAGTGTTTTCTGAATATTTTTCCTACCCTCTTCAAGCTTTTCGCTTTGTTTTTTAAGCTCTAAAGTATTTATTTTCTGCGATTTTACTTCTTTCATTTGCCGCAGAATTCATTTCGGCTGTGCTTTGCCCGTCTCTGCTTTTTTGTCCTGCTTCATATACGTAGCTGCTTTATTTGATTGTAGACTTTCTGGACTCCTAAAGTTGACATTGTTTCACTGTGTTCACTTTTGCTATCTCCCCAGCCCTTCCTTTTCTTTACTTTTCATAATAATTCTCCTCAATTCTTCTATTTGCATGTTTTATATTCTTGCTTACTTGTAACCGCTTCTATTTTACTTTCAAATATAAATTCAGTAATCTCTCCACTTTGCATTTTCTTCTAGTTGGCGTTGTTATCGGATTAATTCTTTGTAGTCTTTCTTGTTATCTGTTTTATCTGTTTGCTCAATGACTATAAAGCGCCGCTTGCTTAATATCCTGGTTATCTTTCGTGGGCCAAAACATGCAAATTTTATGCTACACAGTGTACATGCTCGTGTACAGAGAAGCACTGCTTTAAGATATAACTCCTTCCGGTAAAATTAAGTAAATATACAGAATGATTGCCAAACAAAATTATCTTAATGTGGGCACTCATGTGACTTTCTCTGCTCAGTCTTGTAGAAACTGTTCTTAAAAACATTTATTCCACTATTTAACTATTTACTTCATTTTACTTGAGACAAACGTCCACGGAAATGGGTTTATTGAATGTTATTTATACAAGATACAACTGAAATGTGCGAATAGAATAGACTTTCAATGATAGTGATATGCGATGACTTCAGTGTTCCATTTTGCTTACATGTTCATCACATAAAGAAACAAATAACTGCTTCCTATTTGAAACTATTTGAAGATTCAAACCCATAACAAAGACTATCTTAAAAGAGAGCCAACTACAGGGGTATCAGCAGAAATAAATGAATTTTAAGCGTAGCGTCCGGAAAAAGAGAAGCCCAACACATAGATCTTATCTTCAAGTCGAATGTGCCATTTACTTATGTATCTTACATTCATAAATTGCAATTTTTGAGTCAGTATCAATATTTTAGGTTAAATAAATAGATTAGGTGCCGATACCAAGCATATGAGCACTATGAAAACAAAATTCACCCAAAACAAATTTCAACAACATTAATGAACCTTAAAAGAAATTATCACATTCTAGCTAGTTCTATACGGTATTTCTTGGGAAAATACTACACGAAAAACACTATACCTGTATGTTGTGTTTGTTTCGGCATAGAAAGGCTGTTTATCATGTATATTTACTTCCAAATATGTCCTCTAGAGTTACACTGATCTGCCTTAGAACGGTCATTGTATCACAACATGTACATATGTCACTAAAATGAACAGCAGATACTTCAGTTTCCATACCGCTTAAAAGTGTATCTACAATTTCTTATCATATCAAAGCCTCAAATAATATACCATGTGGCCCAACTGCCCCTTCTATCAGGTAAGCAGATATCCCTCCATGCGTTAAAACAGTTGCGGAATACAGCAGGGCAACTCCAGTAAAGCGGACCGCACTGGTGAGTGAATTCAGTTCCCAGCGTTGAACTATCGTGTATACCCCCTGATAATAGGGAGGAACAATATAAAACACTAAAAACTGTATATAATATATTCCATCTACGTTATAGATTCTTCAGTTTTGAGGGAATTAACTCACTTTTTTTAGACTGCCAGATAGTTGAGGAATTTTACTTACATACTTTTACTTTGTGTATACTTATTTATAATAAGTATGGTAAGTTTTGCATTCCACCCAAGGTTTGATTCCGTGATATCAATGATGGTCACACTTTGTGGTTTCCTAAATCCAAAAAAAAGTGTTTTTCGAAAAAGTTACATGCACGTGCGTGGTGTATGTGTGTATGTGAACAGCATAACTTAAACACAAAAAGTATATTAAATGCCAAATTTGGTATTTTTTTCAGCACCTTCTGAGGATATGACACGAAGATTTTCAAGAAAATACCCTCAACCAAGACACCAAGACTATTTGATTTTATTTGATTTTCCCAAAAATGAATAACAATTTTATTTAAAATATTATAGTATATTTATTATATTCTCAAAATATGAAATATATATCTTAAACTTTTCTTGAGAAGACCCAACATTCTGGATGACTTTTGCATAACTCAGACCTCAGACACCGTGAAAGAAAGACAAAATCTGCCTACGCAAAAAATAAAATAGAGATTCTTTTTTTTTTTTTTTTTTTTTTTTTTTTTTTTTTTTTTTTTTTTTTGTAGTTCTGTCTTGGATGAACGTATGTCTTATTATTTTATGAATTTTATAATATGTATACTTTTGCTCAAGTAGGAAGATGCTATTTATGTTTAACGCTTCTCTATGCAAAGAGAACAGAACTTCAAAGTACTTAAGAGTGGCCAGTTCTTATAGATTTGCGAAAACTTAAAGCTTACTGTATTCTTATATTAACCTTGCGTCTACAAGAAAATTAGAAATAAGCTTATGTTTATCTTAGTTTACATGGAAGAGGTAGAGAAATTATCATTTCTAAGGATAGTTTTACAAGAGTACAGAAGGTCATGTAATTGTGGCCCATCAGATCTTCTACAGTCTGTTTCAGATGTTATTAGCTGACTTTATAAACTATGCGATTTGCAAAGCCCCGTAAAGAAGACCATGTAAACGTGACGGAACGTCTTTTCCAGTGCTATTTGCTCGATTTCTGTTATTACTATTGTTCTATTATTATTTATATTGTGACTGTGTGGGTTCGTAGAATTAAAAGTCTAGTTTGCAGAAATTCAAAATGCTCTTTATTCCAAGTAAAAGCACACTTTGTACAGCCCTGCCAGTAGCAAAATTACGTAACATACACAAACGCAACCTTCAAGGTCGTCTGCCACATGCCCACAAACAAAAGAAATCACTACAGAGCTGTACGAGCACCTTTATCAGTTCTCGACTGCTCCGACTGGCTAACCGCGGCTGCTTTTATACCTCCACTCGTTCTAGAACTCACTGGATCGCTTGAAAGCTGCCAAAAGCTTCGAAAATTTTGACTAGAAAGTTTCAGGATGGAGCGAGAGAAAGAGAGAGCTATACAGACATCTCTCTGTCTGTTTCTCTCGGCAAGCATTTAGCGCTATCATGCGCGTGGGCGTGGCTGGGGCACTTTCTGTCTCTTTCCCCGCTTCTCCTTTTCCCTCTCTCTGTCTCTCTCAGCGTTCGTCTACGAGCGGGCAGCCATTAGCAAAACAATGCCCGGTGACAACAGTATTGTTTTATATATTATTATCAGAATCCTTATCACAGTTATTACTGTTAACTCACTATACTCTTTACAGAATAAATCTAAACTGGCCTGCGCTGTAAGCCCAATATAAAGAGAATATGAAGTAATCTATTGGGTCTGTAGTTCTTAGGTTTCGTGTGCAAACATTATCAGAACTTTACTTAAACCTACCCTTATTTTGTTCCCATTTAGTTTCATTTAAAAGCTCTTAGTATAAAGGCTGCATATGTATCTGTGCTTATTAAATAACAGGTGAGCCATCCGTTTGTACATATATCCCTTGTGACCCGTAAAGAGCATTTCACATTTTAGAGCAGGGGAAGACACACAGAGGCGGTGTGACGTAAGCTCCGTCATCTCTAACCACCAAATACGTTCCCGAACAAAAGGTAGGTTAGCGTGTGACGTCACCGCACTGATTTCTGCTGCCCAATTGGAAGGAAACAGTTTGATGTGTTGGGGTTCCGCCAGCGTAGGAAAGCCAGGAAACGTATCGGGTATTAATAATATGTACAACTTACATCTTGGGTGTTGTAATGTTAATGCTGACTGCTTTAATTACACAATTGGTCATAGATTATAAACAATTACATTTTGGCTCTGTGCTATGAGAAAATATATATAAAACCTCAACTCGTAGTTTATCTGAAGATCAGGAATGTTATAAGGCAAATAAAATAAAAAAATGAAACAAAATAATTTTCTCTGCAAATTAGTGGTGAGACAGAACAGAATTACGTGGACATTTTCCGTCACTTTGTTTCGTTTTTATTTAACTAGTTTATGAATATCAGGACGGAATGTCTGGGAAATTTGTAATCGAAGGCTGCATGTTAGATTGTGATACGACAAGGTACTTCAGGGTTTGGACTCAGCTAATTTCATAAAAGGAAAACATTGTTCTCGCACACATGTCGAGCCAAACATACACAATGTCCGTGCGGCATGTGAATACAACCTCGGACATCTGGTTTGGGGGACATTCTTGTAAATATCAGCCAAATCTTCATGTGTATATTTATCCTTCAATAAATCGTCACATTGCAAATTTAACAGTTGCATTAGGCATGTTGCAGCTAAATTGTCATCGAGTGCACCTACAACTGACTGAAACCTCAGAT
Source organism: Mantis religiosa (assembly GCA_030765055.1). Classification (NCBI taxonomy): domain Eukaryota; kingdom Metazoa; phylum Arthropoda; class Insecta; order Mantodea; family Mantidae; genus Mantis; species Mantis religiosa. The sequence goes on along the minus strand of CM060955.1, from coordinate 73,962,488 downwards.
TCTGTACTCACAGCGCCACTTATATAGGCAAATTGGTGCTATAGGGCTCTTGTCTGACGTCACATGCACTGCAGGCCTCGCTCCCGGCTGAAATACGTCACAACTCTCGAAACTGCCTTCCTCTGTTTTAGAGCATACTGCAAAGAGAAATACGCTTACATAGTACTGCCTGATCAGCCCGATTACTAACCATTTCACTCTCATGCCTCAGCTCAAGACGTCATAAAAGGTTTGATTAACAAAAACATCGCTCATTCATTGCTTTATATAATCCTAGTGATCAAATGGCATCACACAACTACACAAATATCGTTCTGCTCTATTTCCACTAAAAACTCAAAATCGAATCTTTGGGTGATAAGTACCTGGTGGAGAATTAAAAATAATTATGTATAGTAACGGGCAAGTCAAATAGCTTTTCCAGTAAACTGCCTATCTAAAATATAAGTTTAATCTCTCTAAAATAAAGACTATATCATAAATAGAAAACATTCTAAGATCTTTTGGCCTGTTTACGCGTTCTTGTCTTTCTCACTGAGTACACACGCTAGTTCAAACCTTGGAACAACCTGCGATGCTCGCAACAGAACAAAGTTCTCTCACGCTAATGGCATGTGTTTAACTGGATATATCCCGCTGCATTCTTCAACAGTTTTGACGCAGGAAGGGATGTGTGCTTACGTTAAAGACGGGGCAGTTGGACTGTTCAACGGCAGAGGTTCTACTGCCATTAGTCCTGGACCCGTAGGACCAAGGAACCGGGCCTCCTACTACCCCTGAGCGAAGGAAAACTCCGGGGTTCATTCCATGGGGCAATGCCTTGAGTCTAAAAAGCCCCCCCCCCCCCGCCCATCGACTACAAAGTCAAGACGGGTGGAAGTGGATACGCCACTTACGCGCGTCAACCCCGCAGGGAAGACTACCGAAAACCTCGTTGGGGCCGCCTGGTGATCTAGCACACCTACTAGCTCTGCAGGATAGTACCCGGGACTTATTAGGCAACCCTCTACCCCCTTCGGGCGGCCGTAGCTTGGCCAGAGGTATTCCATTCCCCGTGGGTTTCGGGAACACACTGCCCCCTCGAGCCCAAACCAATCCGAACAACTGACTATCAGGGAGGGGCTCAAATGTTCGGCCCGAGGTTGGGGCAGTTGGAGTACCTGGTATAACCCTCCATGACAATTAGGTATCTATGAAATACATTCATTTAGGGCTACACTGATTGGAAGAGTTAAAAGGGACTGTCCTCTGATATCACATTCATAAAATATTTAAAACCTAGACAAGCACTTTTACCGGGCACAAAATCAACTCTAAATATTTGAAGCACTCATTGTTCTTTATCTTTGTTAAAAGAAAATGAAAGTTTTCTAATGTACCATTTCATGTTTGAGAGGTAATTAGAAATACATTTGGTACACTACACATTCGGCCTATTCCGTAAATCAAGGCCTATAAACACAGATGTTAATGGAATTCGATATCTTGGAGATGTCGATTAAGTTTTCGTAACGATTACATTTTACTATCAGTTTATATATAACTAACTATAATGGACAATTACTACGTGGCTAAGCAAGAAACCGTATCGGGAAAAATTCGCAACACAGAGATGTTTACCTCAGCTTATCGCACATACATGGCGAGTCCAGTGCATACTCTGTTCAGATATAATCATCTTCTGGACAGCAATGTGTCATACATCGGCAGGCGCGAGGGAACATATAATATAGACACACGCAGCATTCCAATCGCTCTATTCGTGTTTCGTAACTTATTGTACGTCAACCTAATAATATTTTTTTTAATTTACATCCCCCAACGTTAAGTCATATCGGACGGTGAATGATATGGGTGAAATGATGCTCAAATGAGTCCAGGGTCATTGGAGCTTAGAGTTACCCGACATTCGACTTTCAGGGTAAGGGAAAAACCCGGAAAAAACCAGGTAACTCGCCCTGACCGAGATTCGAACACGGGACGTGAGGCAGACACGCTACCATTTACGCTACCGAGGCGGGCGCTTTCTTTCTTCTAATCGATCACATAAGACCCGATAAGGGACGATCACAGCGCTGGTCACCTGAAGATCGATATGCCCCAACGCTCTGTCGAGTAATACATATAATGATCCTCTTTCCTTAACAAGGTTTATTTAAAGCAGTAACCATAATTTTTCAAAACGTTAAATATTCTGAAGTACTAATATATTATAATAACTGTTTAAACTGGCTGAGAAAGATACTTAAAATATATTTTGATTATCAGCCAGAGCTCTGTAGGCCACAGAATGACACAAACTACGTAATAGTTTTCTTATTGGATATTATAATAATGTGATTACGTAATGTTGTGACGTGGACCAATAGGAGAGAAGAAATTTAGATTTTCTAGAAGCCTTGTGTGCAGAGACTCGAGAATATGCAGATCGTTTTGGCGTCATTCTGTATAAGATTATCGACGTGTAAAGACATGTTTTCTCTGATGCCGATCTGCATCTCTGCAGAATCTTAAAGTGCAGCGATGCAGTATTAATCATTTTATAAAAGGACATAATTACAAAGTTTAACATTATGATAAGATATATTAATGGTTTTTGTGGAATAAATTCCAAGATTTTTAAAAAAGAGAAAAGTTGTCATTATTTTCTACCATAACAGCCAAAAATTATTCTTACTCGTTTCTACGGCCAGAGATAAGACTCACTGCTCCAGAGCGCCGAGGCATACATCTACAAGTATTCTTCAAGTTCAACACAAAAGGTGAGATTAATTCATCATTTGCCATCCCATGCGCCTTTTGCACAAAGTTTATGTTTCAAGCTACAACCAAGCTGACGCACTCATTTTGTAATGTCATAATGTGCGACTGTCAACTGTATCAGTCTAGAATCTCTAGAACGGCACGTTTGTGTCATTTATTGTTACAAATATGTGGTAGACTTGTAAAGATGACGCAAATGAGTTCATCATTTATTATATTCGGTATTGTTTTCTTCATGAACCATAGAGGTTGCACAGTGATACCCGAAGTCTGGAAGGAGTTCTAGAAAATGTTCCTATCGCAATTATACAAACCACTGAACAGAATTTCTCATTTATCACACATTTTAAATTTATGATGTTCACGGTCGTGCACGAATTTTTTTTATGTTTTATTTAGGGATCCCGAAGACCATTTTCGATGAAATAACCATATTTAATTTTTGTTATAAGCTATGGTAGATAAATTAAAACTAATGTACATACTCCTTCTCCCAAATTGAACTTTGTTCAAATAGCTTAGTCAGTTTAGCATTATCAATCTTTGAAGGAAAAGCTCAATTGGAACACCATCACGGAGCAGTGCAACGTATAGCATGGAGCTTTCAAACCGTGAAAAACTTGCTGGAATGGCATTACCGTGTCTCTCATTGGACCGAGACCATTTCAAATGATTGCCCTTTTTACACAGTCGAACAGCTCGACTCAATTGCAGAAGGCTGCAATAGAGCAGAAGTTTCAGAGTATGCTATCTCAATGAAGTTCATGCAGAATTCTTCCGTGGTAGCTGAACGATACAATATACTATTCTAAAGTACAGCTTTGAACTTTTTATTTTCTTCTTCACTTCCGTAATTTAGAGGAACGATTAATTGCATTCGATCGATTGAATATCTTCTTATTGTAACCGTAGTGAGGTAGCGGAGAAAAACTAACCAGTAGCTCATTAATTTTACAGAAGCAACGAGTCTAAGGTAACTAGCTACTCAATAAGGTTTAATGCTGGCCTCCGTAGTGTATGGGTACCTCATATTCAAAAGGTCCCGAGTTCCACTCTCGCTCAGGTATTTCCTGAGGTTCTCTCTTAAACTGAGAGATGAATGTCAGGTAGCCCTAAGCCCTACGGACCCTGGGCTCATTTGACATCATTTTACCCATTTTATTCATTTATGTTGGGGGAAGTTAAATTTAAAAGCAACAGAGCTCACCAAAGTAGTTATAGAATCTGGAAGACAACGTTTACATTAATATTGCTTATCAGGAGCAAATACAGTTTCCTCAACACGAATTCCTCCATAAGAGATCGTGAATGGCATTGTACGTGAGTACCATCTGGCGACAAAGTGATAATGAAAGTGATAACCATGAAAACAACTAACTTAAAGGTTACATTTAACCGTTAACACACTGTAGCTGCGGCAAATTTAACCCTTCAACGAAAACTTTTTTTTTTCGTATTCCTACAATATATGCGGCTTAAAACCGAAACATCGTAAAATTATAAATTTTAAGCATCAGTCAAGGCTTCATAAAAGCTGAAGGAAATACCAAACAACCCTAACGAAGAAGGAATCTGTAACTGAATATTTTCTCAAAAACATATGTAAGAATTTCAATTAAAATGTTATGTTTAGCATATTAGAATGAGAAATAGTGTATAGCCTTTGCATTTTCTGTAAACAGTAAGTAATTCTCCATTCTCATATAATTTTGAATATTATGCAAGAACAAAACTTACTGTTAGAGGAACACAGATCTCCTTAAAACACTAATTTGACTTCATGCAAAGAAAAATCGCTGTCCATAATAAATTTAACATTAAACATTTTTCTTGCTCTAATCCCTTTTAGTTAATTTCAAGCACTAATTCTATGATATTTTAGTACCAAAATTTTTCAAACCATTTTTATATGTTTTGTAAATATAAAATAGTGCTATTGCGTAGTTTGGTACGTACAATTCATTCCTGGATTACGCATGTTAAAATTCAAATGCAAAATTGCAATTCTCGTAAGCCTTAATATTTTGGAATGCATGTTCCTTGTGTTTCGGAAAATGGTATACACATGATATAGTTAAGTACAGAAAGCAAATCTTATAATGTATTGCAAAATTTGCAAAAATACTTTATTTTCAAGTATCATTTTTAATTCAAACTATTACTGATAAAATAAATATTAGAACTAAGAAATACAACAAGATACTAAGTTAAATAAAACTAATACTCTTGAAAGTTATAAATAAAGAGTGTTATCTTGAATTAAGTTTAGTTTTCGATGCAAATTTTCAATAACTAGGTTTGTTCGACCTTGGAAATTAGGGATAGCGTCAAATTCTGTTCTAAAGCATTTACTAATATCAAATATTTCTTAAACATTTCTTTTTGAAGCAAGTTTAACGTTACAAATTTATCCACATTAGTAACAAAATAATTTTCAGTTTGCAAGCAATGGGGAATCTGTTTCCAAAGCTTCATTTTAGTAACTTAAAAATTACACTGTAAGCAACATATCAAATGCTAAAATATGTCTAAATTACTATAACTGAGAAAAAAATCTCATTTATACAAACTAGCTTCTGTGTGTTTAAGAAAATTATATATACATAATATAGTTAAGTACTAAAAGTATCTTATAATGTATTGCGAAATTTTCAAAAGTACTTTATTTTCAAGTACCATTTAATTAAAAATATTATTGATAAAACCAATGTTAGAACTAAAAAGTAAAACAAGATGCTAAGTTAAATAAAACTACTATTTTTGAAAGTTATTAATAAATTGGATTAAGGTTAATTTTGGGTGCAGATTTTCAATAACTAGGTTTGTTCGACCTTAAAAATTAGGGACAACCTCAAATTGTGTTCTAAAGCATTTACTAACATCAAATATTTCTGAAACATTCCTTTTTGAAGCAAGTTTAATAAGAGTATGTGCGATTCTTTTTTTTTTTCATGTGTGTGAATAGGATAATTAGTAGAACAAAATTATTTATGACACAAACAACTATGTTTTGTCTTCCCGCATATAAACAAACCTTGTTAGCCAATCTCCATATAGCGATAGTATATCCGCCTTAAATTTAAAAGTTATAAGTTTTAGTCTCGAATTTCTGCAAGATTTTTCGGGTTTTTCCCATATCCTGAGAAGATAAAATTCTCTAGATCCTGGATATATTTAAGCGCAATTGCAATTATTTATTTTCCGATATGGCCTACGTAGGTAAAGAACGTACTCGTAGTTAAACTTCAAGCCAAAAGGGAGGGGCAAGCCTTACTCTATGATTGGAAAACATAGAACATACTGTGGTTTCTTCCCCCTCCAAAATTGAATGAAAGGGAAATGCTGAAGATAAAATCACATTAGGGAAGAAACCACCCCAGCATCCGCATACCAATCGGAAAAAAATCACGAAAAACCCAAGGCCAGAGGTGGCAGCCGACGTGATTCGAACTTGGGATGTTCGGGATGTAAGCCTCACACCTTACCGCGGAACCAGTTTGTTGGGAACTGTTACTCATGCTTTATAATTTTTTTTTCAAAATGATCGTCTAGTTTACTGTAGAGTGTAAACAGTAGTAAGAAAACCATAGCAAACCCTTAGTTTGATAAAGTTCTATACTGCTCTAGTGGCTGTTAGTGAAAGTTATCTCTAGTAGGGGAGCAAATATTTGATACCGCTTTTCCCTTTGTATTTGCTTCTGCGGCCGCCGTATATGAATAAGAAGACAGGCCAGGCTTTTAAATAACTTACCCTGAGATAAAGTGCCGTGCATTAAGAGCTCAAGTTACAAATCTAGTTTATGTACAACTAAATCTAAATACGTATAGTGTTTCCTTCTCTGCACTACCGGTTTATAAACAAAAGGAATTTATGTGAATATATTTTTTTTTTTTTTTTTGCATTAGTATTTCATTTCACCTTTAGCAGTGCAATCCATCAGTGAGTAAGTGGCTATTTAAAACGACAATAAATGCAAACAGTAAAGAGCCTGAAACAGGTGAGTTAATATAGCGGACTGCGACGTGACCACTAATAAAGACTGCTGCTGTTCGTTCACTGATATTTTAGTAACTGGGCTGGGGTGGCTTGTTTATCAGGTAAAGTCTGTCTAATCAACGCGTATGCAGTTCGGACTCAAAGAAACTCGTCCTACCGCCCACTAATGAACCTCATAAGTCTATCTCCACACTTCAGAAATGGAACACTGTCGTTGAGGACCAATAGCAACCCTGATTTTCTTGAAATGAAAGTCGTATGTTTACTCCACGTGGAGTCTCAGTTGCCAAAGTTTCAACTTCCAGTTGATCTGTTTCATTACGTGCAGAAATTCGTTGTGTGTCACGATGTGGCAACCGTGGAAGGGAAATGCAGTGGTAAATGCAAGTGAAGTAGTAGATAACTTTCAGTCAAGTGAAAATAAAGTGATGACAATAGTGTGAATAAATTAGAATGTGTTGCTGGATCGAGTTATATTACCGAAAGGCCTCAAAAAACAAAGTTATAACGAGAACTGTTTCTAGGCAAATTCAAGCGCTTGTTTTGAACACATATAAATATGTGCTGAAAAATAATCTTGGTAAGGGGTCGTGCAATGAACCTGATGATAAATTATGGATATTCACAGAAATACGGTAAGAAATGTTGTGACGAAAGGAATACCAAAGACGCTGATCAAGTGCGAAAACAAAAGGAAACGTTTCTCTAAAGTAGATAATTTCACATGCGATTTAATTCGCTGAGAAATTTATAGATTCTATGCAAAAGCGAGAGCGCCCACCTTAGCCAAATTGGCTGAACATTTACAAGATATTTGTGATTTCCCTTATGGGCACTGTACTTTGCGTGGTCTCCTAAAGGAGCTGGGTTAGATAAGGGTTATTATGGAATTGAGTAGAATTGTAGCTTGGCGATATATATATAAACTAAGAAAGTTTCGCAATAATGGACATACGATTATTTAGACGAAACCCCTCGTACGATACCCATGACATATCGAGAAAGGTGGCAACCTTTTAGAACGGTCTGGCGGCCGACGTGCATATGAGTTAACTAAACAGACTAACACTTCATAAGATGCTTGGAAGTTACACAGTCCAATGAATGCGAGCCATGCGTGCAGCATACAATGGAAGTCACTCAACAGTGTTGCAAGAATTCAGTCGGAGTCGGATGATGGCAATCCTAAAACTGACGACAATGAACTCATAAATATTACAGACAACAGTACTTCCTTCACTCTATCGCGTGCCTATACCCCTTCAGAAAAAGTAAATACTCCCTCCCATCACTAGCTTAACTCCTGACTGCTTGGAAGAGTATCCCATCCCACTAGCTAAAACGTAGGTGAACGGACAGTATATACATACATATATAAAAACGGACAATGGTAATCCACGGGGTTAAAGGACGTTAAAGTTGCCAAAAGGCAGCACCTACCATCATAATCTTTTGCTATCAATTCTAGACGTTTTAGTGCTTCTGGAAATGTGATCTTGCACAAAAAGTCAGATCGTTAGCATAGGAAAATGCAAAAATTTAATGCGTGATGGCAAAATATGAGAATTGTTCTTTGTTCCTGTATTTTCCTATGTTAATTTTGCACATAAACTTGAAAGTTTGGGCCTAGCAAGCTTCTGAAGTTTACGTTTAATTAAATCATTGGTTTTTGTTAACGTAAGACACTGTGAACTGAATATAATTCCTTAAAGTGTCGTTGCACTCTTGATAAAAAATATAAAATATATGTGGTATACTCTTATCCTTTTAAGAATTGTTAATGGAAGAATCAATAGAGGAAGGCATGTGAATGCAGGCTTAGGTTTAAGATTAGAATTACTACGGAGTAGATTCGGCAGAGAAATCTGTGGTTTATTATACCAAAGCTCCAAATGGGACAACCCCGGAAGGAAGGATGAGGTGAGAGGAGACAGAGGACGGAGGACCCAAGGTGCCGAAACAGCCACCGACACTTCTACCCTGAAAGAGAATAAAAGACGAGAGATGATTTGAAATGAAAATGGAGATGAAATGGAAGGACAAGAAATTCGAGGGTTATAATTATCATACCCAGCAGTCCCCTGGCTACCCCGGAAAACCCCCGAAATCTCATGGTTTGCGTAATTCGGCAACGGGAATGTGAATGTAACTTATCCGATTTTTATAATATGTTGCTCTATAATAATTAAGCAGTTGGAAGTTAAGTAATAGTTTATTAAATTGTCTGTAATAACTTAATGAGATTTTTTCAGTAACATTCAATCCCAAAATTGTCCTCTGTCGAATAATCTCTATATTGAAAATATATTTCAGTTAAAGGATTCTGCAGTTACACTTGTAAGCTCTATTAAGGATACTTGACAAGCAAAGAAGACCAGAAATAAGTGCAAAAAGGGCAAGAAGAGGGCTTACTACTGCGTATAAAGGAAATGCAAATAATTGACATTTAAAGTAAAAATTTCGTTCAGAGGGGTCAGACCTATTTCTTTCTCATAGAGTAATGATACTCACTCTTGCTTTAAAACAAAAGCTAATACACCTCATCACGAAATTCCAAATGCAACCAGTTCATGCCTAAAATATAAATGAAATCGCGTCCATGAACAAAAATAAAGTAAGCTTTGCTCCAAAGGCTTCCAGTAAGAACCAGAGAGATCTGTCTATACACATGTGCTTATTTTATTGCTCGTTTCGGGTTTCCCTGAACGCACAACTAAACATATTGGTTTCCCAAATGTCCGGGAAATTGAATCACCGGGCAAAGCGGTATGTAATGGCGTGTAAAATAGCGAGGCAGTGGTTCGATTCGCGGTTGCTATCCATGCACCATTTGTCTACACCTCGCACCTATTTGTTTCGATAATGTCGATAGCGAAGCGCAATTTCTTTCCAAATCGACTGTTAGAATTACTGTACTGACACATCATGTGCACGAAGGACTCTGGAATGTTCGTTTCATGCTTCCTTTTTCATTCCGGATTATTTAGTGACCTATATGTGCAGAGACTGAAGTACTGGTAAATACTGCCAAAACTATTAAGTACATGCATTATTCACGTAAAGTGTAGAACACAGAAATATCGTAATTTACATGTTAAGGGTATCAGGGTTACTGTCCGCCCACCACAAGAAGGTAAGTGGGGCCTGAAGAGGGAGACAGGCTTGAACTGTTTATCGGCTCCGGTAGTGTATCTTTTTTGCTACGAAATGAGTGTATGAGCGTGCATACGAGTCACCCATGCTGCCAGATCTAATGCTCGTTTCAGTAACTGTAGTGATAGGTATTATGCGTAGTTGAGTTATGTGATAACACTGTACGCTTTAGATGAAACCTTGCATCCTTATCATATACGGAAGGCAAACATAAACATCGTGCGGACAGCAAAAGTGATTCCGTTACGCATTCCTCTGCCCCGACTTTTTGTGTTGGGTATACAGTACACAGATCAGAAGGAATATCAAAGAGCGGAAAAATTTAAATACTATCGATAGTAACAGTAGATAATAAAATATCAGTGGAAATCCAAGAAAGAATAGCAAGTGGTAACAGATGTTTCTATGCCTTGCAGAATATGTTTAAATCAAGGAACTTCAGTAGGAATACTAAAATTAAAATATATACAACAGTACTAAGACCAATAATTATGTATTGTTCAGAAAGTTGGGTGTTGACAATCAGAGAAGTGGTTATTCCGGTGGGAAAGGAAGATTTCGAGAAATATATTAGGAGGGATAAGGATCTTGGACGTATGGAGAATGCTAACTTGGAGTTACAGTGCCAATTACAACCAAATATAATAGTGAAAATTAAACAAGGAAGAATAAGGTGGATTGGCCATGTGCAGAGAATGCCGGAAACCAATGTAGTTAAGAGGATATTCATAGGAAAGCTGGATGGCAGAAGGAGAAGAAGAAGATCCACGAAAAGATAGGTAGAGGATGTAGAAAATGACTTGAGAAAGTTGGGGGTTAAAGGCTGGAGAATTAAAGCAGAGGCCATAGTAGAATGGAAGAGGGTAGTTAGGGAGGCCAAGGGCCTACATGGCATGTAGTGCCAAATATCATCATCAGCAGCAGCAGCATCATCATCATACAGTACACACCATCACACATAGTTAATAATGGACCCATTGTGCTTCCAACATGATCCCTGTGAAGAAGGGGGGAAGGTGAGATTCGAAGATCGGCCATATGCAGACTATGATGTGTGCTGGCAATTACAGGGTCCCTAACGTTTCCGATTTGACACTAGTCCTAATGACGGCTAGACCTGCCTGAGTAACTTGTAACCTGCTCAATAGTCCTACATACTATACACCAGAAAGATATCCCTCTATAGCACAGAATCCACCGTCCAACCCCAACTAACAACCACCGCTACCTGGTCCTGTAACTCTTAAACAAATGAAACGACATTTTTCTGCCAGTGAATGGTGGATGCGAAATTCGCGGTAGAAACAGAACCACTACAGTATTAGTCTACAAACCCGGAAAACCTGAACAAAGAGCAAGAATGTCCGCTCTGAGGGTATTCGAACCAGGACTTCCGAAATGAGAGCTTCACACATTACAGGAGATACGTAAATAACATTTTATATTTTAACCTCCGTACCTGAAAACACTAATTCTGCTTAATTCAGAGACAATAAAGAAATTTAACAAATGAGATGTGTTACGTAATTTTTATTTACTCTTATGGTAGTGATATTTCCCTTATGATTCCATCAATATGTTTTTCTTACAACTATAAGTTTAATACTTTCTTAAACGTCCTTTTCCTTTAGCTTTAGATTCATGTCCGGTTTCAAGATAAATATTGATAAACGATGATTAAATAAGGTAGTGACAGATACAATGCATTTCAAGAAAATGGTAGTGGAAGGAACAATGGCTTTTAAGCGAAGCGAACATTGCATCTCTCAGCTTTAGTTGACCGAAACTAGCATTCATTTGTTATCAGTAACAGCTGTTTGTTTATTGAAATGTGTCTAGCAAAAAGCATTTAGACCGTTTTTATTGCAAGAATCTTGTTTTAATAAAACGTATTTGCAATTGATAGCGCAATTATACAGAATATAAAAAGCCACGGGCTTTGTAGTGGAATATGTACCTATAATTTAGAAACTTAATTTAGGTAGTGGTATTTTGTTTCGAAATGGAGGAAATCTAATGATTACTGCCAAAAGCAAATAAAAAGCTCCCATTGTTTTATTGGCATGGCATCAGTTGCAAATTATATGTGACGATTTTAAAGTGGTCTGTTACATTAACTATTAAAATTAAATGTCACTGGTTCAGATTATGAGCCACTAAGCCAATATATTCCTTCTCGTAATACAAGAGTGTAAGAATCAGTAAACCAGTAAACGCATTAATTTGAAACTTTTACTTGTTATTTTACAACAATTTGACAATTCATTAAAGATAACAGATCTTATTTTGGAGTTATAATAAAGTATATGTGATTTCTTAAATAAATGTCTTGAATTTACTTCTAAAAATATTCAAGATTTATTTTTAATTCAAATTTTCACGTATCTTTTTATAAGAATCTTTAAAGACAGTTTAAGTATTACTTTAATTCCACAAAAATAATTTAGACTTGCAGCAGCAGTAGCTTTATAGATGAGTGCACCCAAAGTATGAAAAAATAAAACAGAGAAAAACAGCATTAAAATTTTTCTATGTTTGAAATACACCTCAGAATTTCCCCAAATCCATATTCTCCATCTTTTCCATCATCAGCGTCCTTCCTCTTTCGTTATTCACTCCTCTTCTTCTTGCTAGCCTCCATGGTCACTTGCCCTATGGTATTAATTAGTTTCTTAAATTTGGCGGGGAATGGCTGGTAAATTGATAACAGCAGCCAATGTCATAACTGTCTAAATTCCATTGCCAATGCTTCTAAAGCTATAAGCAAACCTTATATTTACTTCTGCACCACTTTCAATAGTTCTGGATGTTTCAAATGTATATTGTTTATTGCACTTTTAGCAACTGGGTGACAATGTACAAAGCTTCTGTATCCACTAACTGAAAACTTGTTGATCTAATATCATCATTTACTTTAGTTAAATTCATTACACAATGAAGACACCAATTTCTTTCCTGGAAGAACCGATTTTCACTTCACATTCACCGCCAATGTTTGAGGTTGGGTTTGGCAAACTCAATATATTGTTATGTCTTACTACCCTTTTTTTCCATTTTACAGGTTGTAACCCTTTTATTATGTAATCGGGATTACTTACACTGTTTATACTGGTTTCCATGCCGATTTTTACACCAAAATTATTGCTTTCTCCCATCTTGAAAACAGCACTAGTAATTCAAAACATTCTAAACAAAGCATTAAAGAATTAATATCAGCCGCACAAATTAATATTAATAGAAAAAACAAGGAATTCCTTTCCTAATAGGGGTGTGCTCTGGAATATATGAAGGCTATTCAATTAAGAATGATCACAACTTTTTTTTTGACAACGTACCTTTATTCATCCTCATAATTTTCATGGTCCTTCTCAAAATAGTCTCCCCTGAATGCGCTGCACTTATCCCAGTGTTTCTGCCAGTCTTCAAAAACATGCTGGAAACCATTTTCTGAGAGATCCTTCAAAATCGCCTCCACAGTTTTCACCACTGCTTCTGGTGATGGATAATGCCTCTCACGAAGGCGTTTCTTCAAGTTACGGAATAGAAAAAGGTCACATGGAGCTAAATCCGGACTATAGGGAGGGTGAGGGATGCACTCCACGTTGATTTTTGCAAGATATTCGGCAACACTGGCAATATGCGGCCGCGCATTATCGTGGTGCAGCATCCAGCCTGCTTCACGGAAATGTGGTCTTTTGCGCCTGATATGGACTTGCGATGTTTTCAAGACATCCCTGTATTATTATACAGTTACTGATGTGTGTGCAGGTAAAACATGCTGATAAACCATTTCGTGAATATCAAAGAATGAGATGACCATAACTTTCCCAGCAGCAGCAACCACTTTTGCTTTTTGGGGGGCTGGTAATGAAGGAGATTTCCACACTGAGCTTTGCTGTTTGTTCTCAGGATCAAAATGATGTAGCCAAGTTTCATCAGCAGTGATTACGTTTGAAAGAAACTCCGTATCTTCCTCTAACATCAGCTTTAACTGCATGTTATCTCCATTGCAGCGGTAGGCGACACTGAACATGTCTGAACTTGCCTGGTTCTCACAGGCGGGCACCAAGAGTACCAACAATGAAACTACTACGGCATGTTTGTTTCACATTAAGCTAACAGAATATAATAAGATTGAATTTTAGTGTGAAAAATTATGACCGTAAAAAATTATGAACATTCTTTATTGAACAGCCCTCTAGCTTCAATGAGGTTACAACCAGGGAGAGAACACAGTTACAAATGCCTAATAGGGGGCGTGGCAAACTGTGCAGTCTTTTCAATGAAGGCCCATTTAGGACTTTTAAAACTATGGAACAGGAAAATAGATATCGTTATTTGCTTCTACAAACATCAGGGAAGAATTTTTTTTAGCAATAACTCATTTTATGAAATTTCAGCCCAGAATTCTGTTCTGGCTCCGCTTAAGACATTTAAATTCATTACACTCTTCTTCGCCCACGCATAACTCATTCTAACTGCATTGTTGCATACTTTGATGTATTTTTCTCCTGCCATTTCATTTTTAAATATACATAATTTATCAATGACTTTTACCCTGAATCTGTTAAAAAGTGTTTTTTTTTTTTAATTTCTTTCCATAAACCCTTAACTGTGTCGTTTTTTCTGCTCATATTTCTCCGGATTCCTTTTTTTTTCCAGTGTTATCTATCAGGTATATCCGAGTTTCTCCCCCCACCCCGAATTTCCCCTGTATCACTATCCAATGTTTTAATACACAATTTTCCTCTAATGGAGTTATTCTGAACCAGTATTTGATTGCCTTTTCTCGTTTTGCTTCCACGCTCCCTAGTTGTGGTCGTGTACTCCATTTGGTGAACTTGGTAATCCCGAGGTTATTTGCAAAAATGTCTGTGTATTACATTTACATTTTCTATATGTTTCCTCTGTTGTGTACAACATGCCACGTAATTTGAATTCTTTGTATTTTGCTCATACATGTTTGATTGTTGCATGTTTGATTTGCTAATACTTTTTCTTTTGTTCACCCCAGTCCCCTGTGTTACGGAGTCCCAGCCTTGAAATTTGAGCCTTTTTATGTCTTCCTTGCTTTATACCCTTTTCTTAAACATCATGATCTTCGATTTCCCTTTGTTTATTTTGGGCCCCCAATTGTTATTATTACTAGCCAATTACTTCAATAGGTTCTCTTAGCCCCACAGTTGAAATGGAACCTGCCATTACCTCTTCTGCCAGCAACAATCTTTAATACTCATTACTCCTACTGCTTCTAGAACATCATCTATACATAAACTGCTTAAATAGCACTAGACTATGCTTGTACCACTCGTATATATTATTGCTGTGGTCTACGTGTTCAGTAATTCCTTCTTCCCTGGTCTGTTTTCATGCAGCACTCATTTGCATATAAATAATTATATTATTATAAACAATTTTATTAAATCTCTTAGCTCGCCTCGGTAGCGTAGATGGTAGCGCGTCTACCCCACGTTCAAGAGGTACCGAATTCGAATCTCGGTCAGGGTGAGTTAGCTGGATAAGGTTTTTCCGGGGTTTTCCTTATCCTGAAATACTAATGTCTGGTAACTCTAAGCACCATGAACCCCGGACTCATTTGAGCACCATTTCACCCATTTCGTTCACCGTCCGATATTACTCAACATTGGAGGACATAAATAAAATAAAATAAAATAAATAAATACTAAACGTCTACTTAAGTAGTTTCAATCATATTGTCTCCCTGTTAATAGTATGCAATCCCATTTCAATTAAAATTAGCGCCCTTTTTATTATTAAATATGTATCTATCATATTTATGATTACTCGAAGTATTACTATTTGTATTTTTTAAATTCTTTTCTACGAGTAAATACTGCTGGGCTTCCCCACTGTGTGCATTCTACTAGCCAGTATCCGCACTAGATGTCTTAGGCAGTACCTTTTGAATATGTATTCGGGAGATCCCGGGTTTGAGCCTCGTTAGACTATTAATCTGACTAAAGGTTTCATTTTTTCACGGTTTCTTTGCTCACTATTATGTGTTTCAAATGGGAAGAGTTCACGCCTGAAGCGAATCAGATGCGTTAGAGCCTTCATCGTTGCCACCTCGTTATCCCACTCTTTTTATATTTCCCTCTCTCTCGCACACTTGCGAGTGTTCGTGCCGCTAGACGTAAGGGAACGCCAACTGAATTTTCCAAAGTTTTATAATAATGCAGTTGTTGAAATCACAATTGCAACATGAATGTTTTTATATTACGAAAATGTTTTAAATATTTAGTTTAAACTTAATTATAGTTTATGAATTACTTATCTTTCTAACCCAACGAAGATACCAGCGGTGCACCCGTACAGCTGTGAATGTTACGTTAAGAGAAAACTCGTCATTGTCACTGTCTTTTACGTCTGAGTACTGCAAATTTATATTGATAGGTTCCAAAATCTCGTCACGTGCTCTTTTTTACAAAAGTCGTCTTCTTGTAGTTTATCTGATGTCTCACTCAGTTTTCCCAGTCTTGTTGTGTTCTTTGTTAATTTCTTCGTGAATAAGTCGTTCAGCGTCAGTCAATTTAAAAATACTATTTCTGTTTGCAACATAATTTGAGCCCACATTAACTCTATGGAATTGTTCTAGTACTAGAAAGGGGTGAAGGTGGATCGTGCCTCATTGAACCAGCTGATACACCTTTTCATGCAAGAGTAAATGAATAATGCTGCTTTGAACTCTAGAGTAAATAGAGATTACGAACCATTCATAAACAAAGATATAATGTGACCAGACACGTTCTGCCAGACTAGCAAGAAGTATATCGTTTTCTCTCATCGAATTTAACAAATAGCTTGGCTTATTCTAAGATACATATTTCTTTTACCACTTCATGTCAAATGTTTACGTTTCAATCCTGAGTAATTTCAAATATACGTTCACGCATACATGCCAAACAATAATGATATTCATTACAGTGCCTACGTCGCAATGCATTGTTGTAATGTAATGGTATCTACTTTATTTACATTAGGAAAACTATTTGAGCTAAAAATATGGGTTTTACGGTTATGTTAAATAAATTACTCTCTCCTTCCTCATGGATCAGTTTTTGCAAAAATCTGAATTTTTGTCTTAGCACGAATAGTATTTATTAGAGATTGATTAGTTTGCCGCTCATCACACACCACTTAGAGGGAATGCAGTACGACAACACCGCAGGACTCCGATTCGTTGCTTACATAGTAGCGCTCAAGGACAAACACCTTCCCATTTGAAACACATAATAGGCAAATTCTCAGTTGAATTCTTTACTTTCAGCGACCTAACATCCTATATTTCATTTCATTTTCATTTCAATCTAGTCTTTTCAGAGCTGAAGTGTCGACGATGAGCGAATGTGGTGCTACTAAATAAAGATTTTGCGCAATGTGGCTGCTGTTGCTGAGGTAAGGGGTGGTATCACTGGGACGTCCCGGAAACCTTGCAGCTTGCGGAATTTCCTGTGCATTAATCTAATCCAACAAGACCACCCTTGTACATACTTTACCTACCATTGTTAGAAGGGAACTACCTCAGTCATTTGTTAGGTCCTCTAGTATTCCTTTATAAGTAGCACTAAACATTCCCTTACCATGCAAATGTAATGGAGAACTTTTGTAAAACTATTTTACAGAATAAATAATACAATTGAGATACATAATATCCGTTTTGTTCTCTCCTGCTTCCACTGTTAAACGCTGTCACCAAAATAGAATTGTATGCATTACGTTATAACTGCAGGGCTTGAAAAACCTCCTGTTTAGAGATTAGTGAGTTATGCAAACGAACATTTTCTTCTATGTATGTGTATATGTGCTGCATAAAATTAACACAGCAGCATATTATACTTGTATTACATTGTTTATATTGTTACATTGTTTATGTTATTACACTGAATGCATACAGTCCCGAAGGAATGAAAACATGTTTTTTTCTCTCTGACGCGTTTTCCCAGCTGTGCCGCGTTTTTGCTTTATGTTCCCTTTCTTGCTATTTAAACAGCTGGCAAAAAGAGGCACAGAATCGCTTACCTCTTCCGTCGAGAGGAAAGGTAATGTAATTTGCCCCCTTTATCCCATTAAAGGGGCTACCACCGCGGTTTTCAGAAATTTCCCTTTCTCATTTCCCTCCGTTCGGTCGCTGTGGGAATAAATCGACTACAGTTGTCTTCTCCCAAGTCGATATACGTACGTGTCTGGATCATAACTCCGCTCCCAAATCGCTTTTCCATTCCATTATTATTCGCGACGTAACCTTCCGCAAAAGTCTCGAATCTGATATGTCTCTCGCTGATCGGAATAATCGATTTGATCTTCGAGTAACCCTTCTGTTCAGTCCGGCCAACTTCAAACATTTGATAATATCACCCATCGACGTGGGAAGCATTCCAACTTCCACAACTTGAACGTTTCTTGAAAGAACTCTGATTATTGTCAGCACACATACAGGTGTATTTTGGGGTTCTTCTATGGGGTTTGCCTTATCTGCATGAATATACAGTAGATTTCTGTAGAGCTACGTGCACTGTGCTGGCAATTTGTGAAGTTTATGATGCCACACTGGTTTCAGGAATCTGAAAAATAGAAGTATGTGTACAGAATGCAAAACCTAATGCAATAATCCAAGTTCAGGTATGTTAGAGCATACGTAGTCAGTTTTACGCAATCTTAAAAGCATAAAAAATTTGTTACTGTATTCATTATGCTGCATAATATGTCCATTATGTCAACAATAGCAATGACGAATTTCCTACACCAGTGACGTAATACCAGTTTATTGTGAGTTATAAAAAGAAAAGTTAAAACTATTTTGTGATACTTGTTTCTGAGCAGCGAATATGCGAATAAAGAGTAACTAAGATCTGAATAATTATGTAAGTGGTATATTGGTAAACTACAGCCCGTAACAACTGCTTATTTCTCTCCCAGTTAGGAAAGAAAGCATACAAGTTACTGTTCATCGGTTTATTTCATTATTTACTTTTTACAATTCACGTATATAATGCTAAGATTGTATAACAAGATATACTTTATTCAGGATAATCTTAATACGACCCATATTGCATCATTCACTCTTGTCATAAATATCAGATTTTCCAACTTTATTAAATAAATATTAGAACCATACAATACTTTCGGCTGAACCTGGATGTAGATATGGGGTATATATAAAATAATAACTCAGTAAAAGTTCATTATGATTCAAATTCAAAACGTAGATTTGAGGAGCTGTTTGAAACAATACTGTGACTTTGTGGATTCGTAGACTTAAAAGTCCAATTTACCGAAATCTCAATGTTCTTTATTTCCGTAGGAATACACTGTTCAATTCTCACATAATAACATTACTTCAGATATACAACACAATCTTCCAAGGTCGATGACAATAACAAACAGCTCTCGTTACAACAACAGCACTCTCAGCTGTTTACTGCTTGCCTCACTGTTTTACAACTACAACTCTCTGCTGGCGTGTCACAATCTCTTATATATCTCATTCATAAATTCGAGAGATTTCTCCGATATTAAGGAAACCAAAAATTCTATCACCTTCCAGATGCGTAAACTAATCTATGCCGGCAAGTCCTTTACCTGTGTGATACACAATCCGTCTCTTGTTTATCGGCGCTATCGTTATTTGCCGGCTCTTTGTGAACGCTAACCGCCTATCAGTTCCTTTGTGCAAACAAGCCACGCGATCGTAGATAACGGCTCGCGACACTGCTCTCTCCTCAAGGCTGATTGTTCCGAACAGCACCATCGTAGCGGACCAGATGATCCAGGTGTACCCCAATCTTCCCTCGGGGAACCTTCTGGATGCAGTAGACCACGTCGTTAATCCTCTTAACCACCCGGTACGGTCCTTGCCACGGCTGGTGAGCTTCGGGCAGCGTCCGATTAGGGCGATACAACCACACCAGTTCACCTTGCTGGAACCCTTGGCTGTTGGCTTGCCTATCGTATCGGGTCTTCATGCGGTCGCTCGCTTTCTGGATGTCCTTGGGCACCGCCGCTGTCTGGACAGCATTCAGGACTTCTGCGGCCCGTCCCTGGAGGCTGGCTATTAACTGTGCGGCCTCTTCCTCTGGTGATCATTTGTTGTGTCTGGCCACCGTGTCGAACTGACGGTTGAAGACTTCGAAAGTTGTCGCGCCGTGGTATTTAGGAGGTTTGACGCGCGCAGATTTCTGTCGCGTCCCGACACGTCGACCCTAAATCCTTTAACCTCCTGCCGACAACGTCCTCCACCAAGATGTTCAGGGACTTTGTGATGCTGTCGGCCTTTCCCTCCAGCTCGTTTACGCGGCTCGCCAGGTCTTCGACGCGCTCGTCCACTTGAACCATCCACTTGCCCAGCTCCGTGACGTCATCCCTTACGCCGGTCAACTGCTCTTCAAACTTTGCGGCGAGTGCCTGGTTTGCCGCTTTCATCTCCCTGGCCAATTCGGTTATCTTCCCGGCCAGGCTATCATTCGCCGTTCTCATTTCCTTCAGTTCCGAGGCCAGGTTGTTGTTTACCGTTTCCGTCTTCGCTGTTAATTCGGCCTTCATTTCTTCCATCTTCTCGGTGATGTCTTCATGCCTACATTTTGTTTCAGTTCCGCGGCCAGGTTGTTATTTGCCGCTTCTGTTTTCGCAACGAGGTTGTCACTTGCTGCTTTCATTTCCGAGGTCAGTTCGGCCTTCATTTCCATCTTCTCCAAAATCTTTTCCAATGCAGCCGCCATGTTGCACTCCTGACACCAGTTGTGACTTTGTGGGTTAGTAGAATTAAAAGTCCAATTTGCCGAAATTCTAAATGTTCTTTATTTCCGTAGAAATAAACTGTTAAATTCTCACGTAACAACATTACATCACACATACAACACAATCTTCCAAGGTCGATGACAAAAACAAGCAGCACTCGTTACAACGACAACACTCTCAGCTGTTTACTACTTGCCTCACTGTTTTACAACTACAACTCTCTGCTGGCGTGTCACAATCTCCTATATATCTCATTCATAAATTCGAGAGATTTCTCGGACATTAAGGAAACCGAAAATTCTATCACCTTCCAGAAGCGTAACTTAATCTATGCCGGCAAGTCCTTTGTCTGTGTGATACACAATCCGTCTCTTGTTTATCGGCACTATCGTTATTTACCGGCTCTTCTTGAACGCTAGCCGCCTATCAGTTCTTTTGTGTAAACAACCCGCGCGACAATATGTTTGCGAAAAAAAATACAGACTTTTGGTCTTGTATCGAGAATATAAAACAAGTGAAACAGGCATAAGTTTATAGTTATGACTAAGGGAAGGATTCCTATAACAGGTCATTTATTGGGTGTTAAGTCACATTTTTCACACTTTCCGTCGAAAGTAGGCTGCAGCTGATGTTTGCGGCAACTTCTGTAGTCACCCATTCAGATTTTTCTATGGATCTTTCTAAATGATGGTAACTTCAAATATTCCCTTGAAAATATTAAGCAGTCTAAGCTATAGGTTTTTTTTTTTTCTTTCTTGGGACATATGTCACTAATACAGTACCTAATATCAGCAAATAAATCCAAAACCATGGCATTTAAAGGAATTATTCCAGTAAGATCAAAAATAGTGTTAGATAACATAATAACTGAGCAGAAATCACACTTTAAGTATTTTAGGATGTAATGTCTCGTACCAAGGGGAAGCTGATATAATAGAGAAAATAAATAAATCTAACTATATAACAGGCACAATAAAAATAACATTAAAAAATAAAGCAAGAAAGGACTCTATAATAAAACTATAGAAAACAATGGCAATACCAACCCTGATCTATGGATCAGAAACATGGACACTAACAAAAAGCAATAGTACGAGAATACAGCCATTATAAATGAAATTCATGAGTAATAGTTGGATATACTAAAATTGATTTAAAAAAACATAGTCAGGATATTAGGACAGAATTAAAACTAGAAGAAATAAACCATACCATTGAAAGAAATAGAAATCAATCGAAAGAACATGTTCAGAGGATGAATAATAACAGAATACCAAAAATAGCTTTAAACTATAAACCTATAGGAAGAAGAAACCAGGGAAGACCGAAGAAAAGATGGGCAGACCAATTTGGAGCCGGAACGGGTTAAACAATCCAAAGCCGTGAGGTAGAAGAAGAAGAACAAGAAGAAGACAATACCTAATGAATTAACTCTGAAAAAATATCTCTCTACTTGCTACGAAGATATGTTGAAAAATACAGGTATAGTACCTACTACTGATGATAAGATATGGGCTTCCATTGATGAAATAAGTGACGCAGATGGGAGATATGTAGCCTTTGTTATGTTGGTACTCTAAAAGATAAATAACCTTAGTGACTTAAGAGGTAGAGAATATCTTTCTCTGCAGAAACAATTTAAAATTATTATACTTAAATAATTATTAATTGTTAATTAAAGTATAATTCTCAATGATGATATGATTAATGAACTCATTAAGTTTTAAAGCCCATATTTTTTGTATTTTAGGTTATATTTAAGCAATTTTAGGCCATAAATGCATGCATATTTTCCATTTTTACTTCATAGAAATCCGCCTCTTAGTTATGACAGATTACACTGGGGAAAGTCATTTTTATTTACGTTTTATCACGTTTGATATTATACCCTTGTACCTAGGCTCGCATTTTGAGTTGATAAATAGGTAAATAAAATATTTCATGGATAATGATTAAATAATTAAAATGTTGCCTCACATTTGCGCAATATAAATATTATTGTTTGATATATTTTACAACAATAAATATTATTTTAACAAGTATGTTACAGCAGCTCATCTCATTTTATATCATTTTACTTGTCAGAAGATATGCCAAATAATATTAATTTATCTTTCTTTAGCCATTTTTCTATTTATTTACACAGAAAAGTTCATTGGGTTAAACAATATAAAAATAAAAATATGTTAAAAACTTAAGTCTGAAAAAAATCGTAAAATTATAAAAGCTACAAAAATTAAGGGAAAGTTTATACTGCTTAACGAAACTTATTTACAAAGTTTGCCCTCTCCCCCTTTCTTCATAAATGTTTATCCTTTCCTGTTGATGGTTATAGTTCTAGATGAGAAAGTATGCCAAGACAGATAATACTAGATCTCAATTTGGCCATCTAGTGAAGAAATCGCGTCCTTAGGACATTTACGAATCCGGTGATTAGATCTGAATTTTCAGTCACTCTTCAGAACCTAGTGGTGACTGAGGTGAAACTGTACTCTTGATCATGCCATCGTTTGGACCCCGGTCCGAAAGTTCGAAAACAAATGAGCATCCGGAATACTCCGGTATTAATAATGTACATCCCAAACAAAGAATTATTTAGCATAGCTCGCTTTACCACACCTCCTATAAATTACCTGGCTAGAACGCATGTACAGCACGATGATAAAAACAAGGATGCTATACACGACAGTGATTTGGGGGCTAGAGGAGACGAAAATTTGGATTCAATAAACAGAAGCTTTTATAAATAAACCTGCGATTACCAAGAAGTTCACTAAATAAAGTATACAAGCAGAAAGAAATAGCTTGGAATCAGAAGGCGAAATTCTAGAAATTGCAGTCAAATACTGGTTCACAATTAAGCTATTATGACGCATTAAAAATGCTCGATGCTACGGGAGATAATGGAAGAAAAAGAACCTGGGTGGCACAGACAACATGGGGAGAAATAGGAAGAGGGAAAACGGGTACAGAGAAAGAACACAATAGTTTCTGAAATCAAATTGGAATAAGAGTGGAGGATATTGAAAAATAAGAACTTGTAAGCAGTTTAAGAGAAAAAAGTCATTAACAGATTTATACATTTAAAAATGGAATGGAAAAGGGAAAAATAAATCAAATATGGAACAAAAAGACCAGAATGTTATATAAATGGGCGAACAATGTAGGTTTAATGAATTTATATGACCTAGAAGGGAGAAAAAGTGGAGAGATGCATTAAATATAGTAGACTGTGTAATAACTGCCATTATATTCTGGAATACAATGGTAGGGAAAAAAGGAAGAGAATTTAATTCTATAAATGGGGAAAAAAATGAATAGAGCTAAAAAATTAGGAAGATTGTTAATTCAAGATTGAATGAAACTTTGAAGAAATCAGTGAAATATTTATGAAAAATAAATGAAAAGGAATAAACGGAATTATGCCAATGAAGCCTAAAAGCAAATGCCTTTTTGTATTAAATTTACGTCCTACAGCGTTAAGTCATATCAGACGATGTATGAAACGGGTGAAATGATGTTCAAATGAGTCCAGCGTTCATAGACCTTAGACCTACCTGACATTCATCTTTCAGGATAACGAAAAAAAAAAGACGAAAAAAGCCCTTATCCAGTAACTCATCCTGACAGAGATACTGGGGAACTCTTGGACGTGAGGCAGACACGCCTAAGTTTTTTTCTTTCTATTACTTTTTTGAATCTTTTATCATAGTAGTTTAGCTTCTGCTATTGAATTAGGATCTTCATGACCTCATGACAACACATCCACGCTATGGAGGTGGGCAGGTGGATGCTTTCCCATAATACAGGAAGAATCAGAATAACGCCAAGTAAGTTAGAGGTATGAATCAAGGTTTATATTTGAGTAATATCTTATCGGGAATGTATGGCCACAACGTCTTGTTATCGAGACATTCGCGTTCCTTCAAACGCCTCGGGTTAGAAGAAATTCTATCTCACAATCCTTGTTCCCTCTTCCGTATTGGAATATCGCTTATGTTTTGTTTTGCTTTCATTTTGTAATATCGCTGAAATACTGCGTGGTTTATATCACTATTAACCTAAAACCTGCATATTGTTAGTTGTATGATAAGGGATTCCGTCGTATATGATACAGCACTTTGTGACTTCGTGATTCCGGTTATCAATCTCAGATATCAGCATGTACTAAAGTGCTCCGTTTAAGTTTTACAGCCCATTATAAAAATGTTTCACTTGCGTAAAACTACCAGAGATCCATAACGTTTAAGATACTTCCTGGAGGAAAAACGAAAAGGGCACGAGAACCTTATACTGTGTTTAGCCCATGGAAATATTTACCTCATCAAAGCACCTTTGCTGTCATACATCAATGACTGCAAGAAACAGGCGTATCGCTCGGGAGGCCAAAGAAATAAAAGGTATTTCAACAATAGTGTTCAAATTAAATAAAAATATAAATGATATAGGTTTATTATACACGTTTAGAGGTTATATACACGTTTTGATGTATAAAATACCTTTATAAATGTTAAATGGCGCACTAAAACTCATCAATTACATATAAACAGTATGTAGGTTAACCAGAAACACAAGAAAATCCCGACCGTTAGAAACTCACACAAAAGCAAAAATATAAACATTATTATTTGCTTTCAATGTTTGTAGTAGTGTTTTGTTTCCGTAGTGCCACATACTGTAAGAAACAACCAACATACCAACACACAAAATTCCACCAGATACTTTGCCCGCTAATTTCAAATGTATTAATTTAGTACATTCAATGGAACTCAAATGACAGATTTCTGTGAATCCAAGGGCTGGCAATCAGGTGCGCACTGGCATTTAAATTGTCATGTGAAGGTATTTAAATGCCTGAAACTCCTAAATTTAGTTGGATTATGATACTATAAGGTTCAAAGTGTTTTATTAGTTCAAAAACAAAACAAAAATGTCCCATATTTTAGCCAATTTCGGTGCTGCATTCCCTTAAGTCGACGGATTTCCATTTGTATGGGTGATTTCCAAGAGCAGTTGAACTGAAATCCAGCATCAAGATTAAGCGTGCTCCTCTCAGAGGTAATGGCCAAAGCCGTCTTTTTACCTGGCTTGCTTCCCAAGAAGAACTTGAGCAAAATATTATCCTGCTGTAAACCGTTTGATAAATGTTGATTTAGGTTGCAAATAAGGAAAGTGGGGGAAATATGGAAGTTAGGGGAAGACGGAAGTTTCGTAATATTTTGTTCATCTGAGATTAGATAGCAGCACTTGACACAGCCTAGCATAGGGGCATCCAGTTAGAAGTGTGCTGTTGTTTCTTCCGTTTTATATCTTGCTTCATCCAGTGATAAACAAGAAACTACTATTTGTAAACTTGGTAAGTACAAGCAATGCAATATCTCAATTACCATATGTGAGGTCTAGCACTTGATGTACTGCATGTTGCTTTAACTAACGATGGTATTTTGCCATGTGCGTCTTTGCGAGCAGATGGTACCTCGGACCAATATGGCTGGTGGCGTACAACAAATATAAGGTTCAGTTGCATCTTCCCCATTGGGGGAACTTCAAAGTTCTTAAAGAATACTCATAAATTACATATGACCGATCATGACGGCTGGGCCGATCATTCTTCAAACTATTGAAAACATTTTGGCAGAAAGCTTTGAATACTTGGATTCATTCAAACCATGGCCGGAGAGTTATAAGACTCAGTTTGGTTCTCTCCTTTCTTCATTGTATCATGTCTCTAACATGCGTTAAATTTACATTTTATAAGGTGTCATACATGTTGTAATACAAATGCTCAATTTACTTTATTTTTTAATTTCAAACTTCGTGTTGTTGCATCTTCGTGCATGTTGTTACATCTTCCTCTCTGTTAACTCCCATCTTCGGCTAATGATGGGGTAAAATATAAGTTTTGTTGCAATTAGTTTAATTGTAAGCTTCTTATCTCCTCACATTTGAGGACAATGATTACTGTTCCTCCCAGTAACAATTAAATATACAGTCAATATCTTGAGATAACTTTTATATTTTTTCTACATTCCCATTTCCATGAAAAATGGACATAACCGTCTTCCCCCGACTTACCTTAGTAATATTGCTTGATTCTCTTTAACTGGCAGCAAATCCTATCCTGCACAGCTGTTCCAGGATAAAAATTAGCAAAAACGAATGTTCCTATATCTGATGTGATGCATGCATATTACTTTTTCAAACCTATATCGTTTATTTGTGCTTAAACTATACTTACGAGAGCATTTCAATATAGTAACTTTATTTTAACCGACTTTTTAATAGACATATAATAAATTTACTATAAATGCAAAGAAACAGCTTTTGCGAAGTGCCTAAGAACTGGACACACAGTACGTTACAATAAACAAATTAAAAGTTGCAGGTCTCTTAATTGAGACTGCTGTGACTAAAACTTTCTATGTGATATCAGTGCTCTTAAGTGCAAGTTTATAACAGCAAGATAAGACATTAAGAAATAAAAACACTGAACAGAATGAAGAAACAGGAAGCTTGATAAATACTAAACAAAATTATACATTAGTCGCAAGAAACAACTGAAAATCAAAAGATTTTGCACAGAATAGTTATTTTAAATAAATATTGCCTCTTAAAGAGATTTATATTTCTTATGTAAATATAGCGATCCATATTAACCTGAACCATACATTTCTATACATGTTTGCACTCGTTTCACCATATTCTTTGAAGTTTTACGGAGAGTACCCTCACCATTGCTACTTATTTCTGTTCGAATGGATTCCTTGAAAATATCAATTACCTTATACACTCTGTTTCTAGATACCCCCACATAAAAAATTCGGTGAGGTTAGGTCAGGGGATTTGGAGGGCCTCAGACCTTTTGAGATTATTCAATTATCAAAGAAACTGGTTACAGGTTCCATGGTGTCATTATATGTATGGCACATTGCTCCATCATGCTGGAAATAACTTTCGCTCAATTCGATATCATTCAGTTGGTCCACAAATGTCTTGAAGATACCCATATAATGTTCAGTATCTGCAGTCGTATTAAAGAAAATGGGACCAACGATCCATAGATGCTAGTGGAGGACACTTCGAACATTTTCTCTGAGATGTAAATAGTGTAATGTCATCTCCCAATTGTGTATTATTTTATCCCAAAGTTGCACGTGTTTCCAATTATTGGTTCAAAAATTATGACCTATTGAATTGGTTCAGGTTTATCTTCTTCTTCTTCACTTCATGGCATAGGCAATCAAGTGCTTGTTCCGCCTCCGAAGTCCTCCAGCCATCGTTTCCTGGGCCTGACCACCGATCTCCTACCTTTAGAATGATACTGTAATATTTGTTTTGTAAGTCTATTATCTGGCCTTCTTTCAATCATTCCTTCCATTTTTGTTTGAGGTCTTTCAAACTATCATTCATACTAAAAATGTCCAGCTCCTCTCTTATATTTTCATTTCTTATTAAGTCCCTCTTCGTGCATCCTTTCACACTTCTCAAAAATTTCATTTCTGAATTGTATTTTACTCTGTTGCTTTTAGTTAACGTCCAAGTCTCACTTCCGTATGTCAGTATAGGTACAGTCATAACTTTGTAGAACTTTAATTTTGTTTCTTTACGTATTTTGTTTCTAAATGCTCTATTTATTGTTCCACACACTCTTTGAAATTTGCATATTTGTTGTAGACATCATATTCCTTGTCATAACTAACATCAGTTCCCAAGTATTAAAATGGCTTACCTGTTCAACGCAACGATTATTTATAACCATTTTTGTTCTAATTGGCTCTTTCCCAATGAATGCCATTACCTTTGATTTTATAAAAGAAATTTTCATATTATATTGCTTACAAAGTTCACTACGTTTAAAAGTAGATTTTGCAGGGCAGACTCGCTATTTTGCACAATAACTAAGTCGTCAGCAAACAATAAAATATTTAAGAAGTTTTATTTGAAATTTTAAAACCTACATTCACTAGCTGCTTCCATTTGCACATTAGGTCGTCAATATAAATACTAAAAAGTGTAGGTTATAAAGTACACCCTTGTCTGACACCCTGATTAGTAAGAATTTTTTTAGAAATATTACCATTGTTCCTCACATTTATTTTTGTTTGGAAGTAGAAACATTGTATCATTTTTACTAATTGTTGTGGGTATCCTCGTTCTTCCAATATTTGCCACATTTTGCATCGCTTTACCCTATCGAAGGCTTTTTCAAAGTCAATAAACGCCATATGCGTTTCTTTATTAAACTCCCTATGTTTTTCAATTGGTTGTTTAACAATACAAATGTTATCTACACAGGATCTGCCTCTTTTAAATCCACTTTGTTCTTCCGAGAGAAGACATTCAACTATATTCTGCAACCTTTTGTTTATTATTTTAGCAAATATTTTATAGGTCGTATCCAGTAAACATATTCCTCTGTAATTGCTGCAGTCATTTCATTTCCCTCTCTTAAAGATAGAGATAGTTTGGGCTATAAGCCAATCTTCTGGGATACACTGCTTCTTCCAGCACATATTATAGAAATGTAGCAGTTGGAGCTTTAGCAATAACCCCCATATTTAAATAACTCTGCGTTCAATCCATCTTGGCCCGTTGCTTTCCCATTTTTAGTTTTTTATGAGTGCTTCTTCTAATTCTTTAGGTTTATATGGATCACATTATATTTACAATATATGGTATTTTGATCCCAGTACCGTCTGCACTCTCGCGATGTCATGGAATAACTGTCTATGTGTAGTAATAATTTTCCATTAACAGGAGGTAGACAGAAATAAGCTTTCATAGGAACACTTTATGGAAGAAATATAAAAATAATTCATAGGTAGAGAAAATTTTATGAATGTAACATTAACGTGATCATTTACTGCATAAAAATGCCCTTCACAGCCGGAACTCAGACGCATTTTTGCTGAATGAAGACAGTTCTATGGCAGAGATTTAAAAGATCGTTGAAGCACACACCAAGTTTCTTTCAACTTGTTGGTCTGAGTAATCCACCCACTTGGTGGAAATCTCAGCTGGAGTTGAATGTTGAAGCTGGGTTATATGGAGGGTGAAGTACTCCATACTGCGCCTCGAAAACTCTCAATGTACCTAATTTCGTATGTTAGGAAGATATAGTCAGCTTGTAAGGCAGAAGAAGATGATGACGATAATCAGCATACTTGGGGAGAGAAGGGAAACTTTATGGTGCCACGAAGTAGGGAACTTCGAGTTGCGATGCTTATCCAAGGCAGATACAGGCTCCAGCTAAATGCTTCAATTCGACGGCCGTTAAACAACTTCTCTTTTAGGGCCTGGCCTCTTCCACGTTTTTATCGACGTACTCTTTGCTTTTTAAGTACCAGTGCTTTCCATTGCACTACTATTACCTCTGCAACTGAACGCCAGGTAGAGTTATATCATTCACTTCCTGTTGCAGTTCAGCTTCGACTCTGTTTTACTAATCACAATTAGTTTTATCAATATCACATCTTATTAAAGGTAAATGTATCTTAAAATGAGTCCCTATTACATCCTCAAACCTACATCTTTCATGCCTCGTTGTTAATGTTAGACAGGTTATTCAGAAACCTGAAATACACTTTTCTTTCCTACTACGTACTTGCAGTAAGCTTTGGAAGTACTGTGCCCTGCTCAACAATTCTATAACTAGGTTTGAACGGAAATTTAGGTTATGAGGTTCCCTGAATCAAGCAGGAAGCTTATTAGAAAATCTGTATTATGCTGTGAAAAGCATAACACAAAAATGAAAAGTGTAAATACCAAACTTGGTAATTTAAGTTCAAGAACCTCTAAGGACGTGTCACAACCTTACTCAAAAAAAAATAATCCGCACCCCATTCACATGCATTATATTTCGAATATTTTAATTCTGTCAAAATGGTTCCAAGATTGATGATCGAGGTAGCATGTTTTAAGTTATTTTCTTACCAAATAATTGGATTGGATAGTTCGAAGGGGATTCGGCACCTCAACCAGAGTGGCCTTTTGTGTTGTGCTGCTCGAACCGTTACAATGGATTTATGTTTGGTAATCGAAGCCTCTCAGATAACGCACTGATTATTCTTGAAAGAATGAGAAGGGAACTGCCGCCCTGTGCTAAGCACTATAGCAGGGTTTATGTCGAATCGTATTGATGGATGACGAATTATGCCCCTCGTTGAGGTGACCATTTGGAACAGGGTTGAAGTAGTTTGGGTAGATTCCCAACGTCAATGGGTGATGGAGTAATTATCTCCCTCGATGTGGCGACATTTTGGTGGATGGAATAGATGGTTCTTGAAGTCCCAGCTTACCTCGGCGTGACTTCAGTCGGTTGAGCAAGATATCTTCTTTTACAGGGATGGTACGGCGGAAGGAAATTTTACGTAAAATGAATAATCATTTTTCTCTGTATGAAATAATGTAGAAACTTTTATTTCCTTACTTCAATCAACACCAGTTCGAACAAAATGTATGATACAACATTTATAACACTATTCTTACACAAGATTCACTTGATGTGACGCGTTTATATCTGGATGCGTGCAAGAATCAAAAGTTTTATACGGTTGTTCACTACCGTGTATAATAATTAAATTGTGTGTTTTCTAGCGATGATATTTAATGTAAAGATTATCTAGTTATACTCGATGATTGTTATGAGAATAGACTTATATTCTTCCGCACACAACGGCGTTTAAGAAGAGAATTTTACATCCGTTCACGGTGACTGTTAGGAGAAGAATAACCAGTTCATCTTCTTCTACACATTAGCATTTCGCTAATAGTTCGACCCCCCTAGAGGAATATTGAATATCCTCCATGGCAACGTAAAATCTTTTATATCTGATTGGTCCACGTTTTACGATATACGCGTCACACCAATCCCAAATAAGTTTGTTATTCAACACTTTTGTGACGTCATTTCCACTTACATAGCTTCTCTGTGCATGACTCACTCTACTTAACCTCACATAATACAATATTTGAAACTCTTTGGGGACAACATAAAATAACAGTTTCAGATGCCCCTCTTCAGAATATATGGAAAATTAACTTAAATCTTCCAATAATATTGTTCCATATATTCTAAAGAATGCCCCAATAATTAAACATTATTACAACAATGAACAATTAATACAATTTAAAATAACAATATAAAATCAGAAATTATTCGAACACAATAATAATAAACAAAACATTTTTCAGTAATTCATAAACATTTTTTTTTTTTTTTTTTTTTTTTGTTCTGGTGAGTGTCAAGGCTTTTAAATGGTTTTAAAAGTGTTTTGTGATATTTTCCTATCATTTTATTATCATCGTCTCTTAATTCGTACGTATGATCCCCAAATTTTCTTACTATTTTATATGGACCTTTATATAACAAATTCATTCTCCAATAGGATTTGATTTTAGAACTGGAGATATTAAATGTCTTTACTAGAACTTTATCATTTATTTCAGGATTCCATTTCGCTCCTTTTCTTTGTATCTTTGATAATCTTTTCTCTGCTTTTTCTTTTATTCTTCGAAATGCTTCAGCACACTTTTCTTCTTCATTCAATTCCATTTCATCTACTTTTAAGGTTGTCGGTGCTTTTATTACTAGAGGTTCAGGTTGTAGTCCAGTCATTAATTCGATTGGTGAAAATTTGGTAGTAGTGTTTGGGGTATTGTTAATGATTTTCTCAATAATATGGCAGTATTTGTACCAGCCTCGGTGGTTAGAATGACACAGAATTCTGAAATACAAGCCTAAATCACGCATCACTCTCTCGCAAGGATTTCCTTGGGGAAAATATGCTGAAGAGTAATACATCTTAACATTATTGTTCTTCATCTCTGAAGTAAACAATTTACTCCGGTGAACCGTTGCGTTGTCAGATAATATTGCCTTTATTGACCCATACTTTGGTATCCAATCTTTTAAAATTTTATTTACGCACGTTCTGCTTTTGATATTTTGTACAGGATAAATTTTTACGAATTTAGAAAAAATATCAAACATTACAAAAATGTATTTGCAATTGTGTTGACTAGCTGGCATTTCTCCATGAGCATCAATAGCAACTAGTTCGTTCTTTCTATCCCTGATGATAGTTTGAGGTTCAAAATCATATCTGACGTTTATTGGTTTAGCTTTCTGACACAATTCACATGTTGAAATTAATTTCCTAACCTTCTTGTCAATATGTTTAATGTACAATTGTTCTTTTATAGTCATAGCAGTTTTTTCACATCCTGAATGTGCTAAATTTTGATGAAAAGAATTTATTACATTTTCTTCCAAACTACTCGGAACTATCACTTTCCATTTTCGTATTACATCCCCATGTAATTTGTAAAGAATACCATTTTTCTTTGCTATGTTACAATTTATATTTTCTCCAATTTCTGGAACTTGTTGTAGCAATAAAGACAATTTTGGATCATTTTGTTGGGTTTCCGAAATATTCTTAAACTTTTGGGTTAGGTTTTTATTCCATTTAAAATTTAATTCGAACAATTTAATCTCATGATGTGGATGTGATAACGTTTCTGGGATTTCCCCTTCCAATCTTAGTCTTGATAATAAATCACTAAATATGTTTTCTTTTCCTGGAATGTGCCTAATCTCAATATCATACGAAGTAATTTCATGAATATAACGAGATATTTTTGAGCTAGTTAATTTACATTTCTTTATAAATGATAAGCTAATGTGATCTGTATACACAATAACTTTGGTATTGTATACATATTGCCGAAATTTTTGTAAAGCAAAATATATAGCTCCAATTTCCAATTCGGTTATGCAAGCATTAGCTTCTATTTTGTGCAATGCTCTGGAAGCAGTAGCAATTACGTGATTATTTCCAGATACATCAATCTGCGTTAGTACAGCTGCATAAGCTTGAATGCTAGCATCAGAATATATATTGAATGGTTGATTTTGAATGGGTCTTTCCAAAAGAATGGCATTTTTAAATAATTCTTTCACGTTTTGAAAAGCCTGTTGATGTTCTTCAGTCCATTTCCAAATTGAATTTTCCTTAAGAAGTTCCCTCAAAGCACTAAGCTCTTTGGCATAATTTATAACGAACCTACTCTCATATTGTAGTATTCCCATAAATCTTCTTAATTGCTTGATGTTCTTTGGTGGAGGGATAGCTTCAATCGATTTGATTCTTTCTGGATTCGGTGTCATGCCTTTTTCAGATATAATATAACCTAGAAATCCAATCTCTTTGGCAATAAATTGCGATTTATCCAGATTTATTGTCATGCCACTTTCAGAAAATTTTGTAAATATATAATTTAGATGTGATATATGGTCGTCGAAATTTTGATCAAAAATAAGAAAATCATCAATATATTGTAGAGCGAAATTTTCTATGGTATCTCCGAAAATATTATGTAACGCTCGAAGTAATGCACTTCCGCTAGTGGATAATCCAAAACCACATGTTTTGAATTGGTGTATTTTTCCTCCAAAATTGAATCCTGTGTATTTTCGAACAGATTCATCTAGTGGTATCTGCCAATACGATGAAACCAAATCTAATTTTGAAAATATTTTCCACGTCCTAATTTTGATAATACCTCATCAACTCCAAGAGGTCTGAAGTGATCGGGTTGTGTTAGTGAGTTTATCTTTCTTGCGTCAATCGTCATACGCAGTGTTCCGTTCGATTTATGTACTCAACACAAAGGATGTAGGTAAGGCGAATTAGAAATCTCTATAATTCCATTTTCTAGCATATCGTTTATTACTTCAGATGCTTGTTGTCTAATAGCGATAGGCACAGATCTACTTTTATGAGTATAAGGAGCAATGTCGTTCACCTTAAATGTATGTATGTACTTATTACACAATCCAGGTTTCGTACTAAAAACGTTCCTGTTCTTTAGTATACATAACCTCAACTGTTCTCTTTGCGCGTGATTTAAATTGTATGTTTTCCCTAACTTTTCTTTCAAAGTTCTTTGGAATATCATTTCTTCCTCTTCTTGTTTTCGCTCGGTGTCGGTATTTAATGTGTTTATTTGGCAACAATGATCTCCAAGGTCAAACGTCTCATTTTCTTTATTATTTAAAAGTAAATTTTCTTTACCACTATCATCTTCTTCATTATTAATTATATCTTCTTCGTATAATATTATATTTTCTACAAAAAACCTATCATTATTTATACTATCCTTCTCATCCTCTTTTAATATAATTTCTTCTAACAAATTTATTTTTATTACTTCATTATCTCCTTTGACCTTCATTTCATGTTTTTCGAAATCTATCACACTTTGCCAACCATACAATACATCATTGCCAATAATAATATCACGAGCTAAGTTTGGTATTACCAATACGATAAAATTGAAATTCCAATCATCTATTCGCGCAGGAATTAACGCTTGATATTTAACTTTATCTTTCTTTTTCCCAATAGCTGTGCTACAGTATACATTACACACGTTTAAATATTCAATCCTAAACTTGGATAGTAATTCCTTGAATAAGTTCTCACTTATTACTGATGAACTAGCTCCTGTGTCTATCAATACTTTATATTCGCTATCGCCTATACGAAGGTTAATCTGAGGTGGATTTACTAATTCCCGATCTTTACATCTGGAGAGAGTGAGCTTATCTTCTGGTAAATTTTGAATTTTGATTTTGCCCTGTGTCATTTCTACCGAACCACTTTCCAAGGCACAAAATGATTTGGTACTCAGTTTTCCGCATTAGTGCGGTCGGTAGTTACACTAGCAGTTGGGTTGGTACTATCGTTATTTATTTCTCTTTCTATTCCCTGAGTCTGTGTCCTTTCTAGGTTATTGTCTGCCCTTTCAAACCTAGGACCCCCAAAATCTCTTAATGAAGAATTTTCAATGCTAGTTCCTCTTCCTCTACTTTGATAACCTGTTCTTAGGTTATTTCCCCTGTAAAACCTCAGTTGATTCACCTGATTACTCCTCACATTTCCCACAGGTTGGTTATTATTATAATTCCTCCTAGGAGTATTTGGAATTCTCCTTCCTATACCTGGCACTACCGATTCATATGTCTTTCTGGGGTTGTACTCTCTTCGTTCATAGTTGTCTCTTGAACGTGCCCCGCCCCAATTTTGGTTAAAACTATTTTGGTTTTGGTTAGTATGGTTGTGATTTTCCCCGAATGTTGGTCTTACTTCCTGTCTATTTACTTGCTTTTCTTCTATATGAGTCTTGTCAGGATCAACTTGACTATGAGTAGAATCAGAATTAAGGTTATGAGCCTCAAATTCTGATAATAACTCAATCATATCAGTAAAGTCGACGGGCTTAGCCACAATTAGGTGGTTTCTAATGTGTGGTGGATAATGTCGTATTAGCATATTCACGATCTCGGTTTCTGACATATCTGGATTCACAAGTTTGCTTTTGTTAGCAAGTTTTAGGAAATATTCACTCATGGACACACCCTTCCTGAACTCGAATTTACCAGTGGCCAGTTCGACTTTAATTCTTCTCTGTCTTTCTGGACCCCAGAACCTATTTATAAACACGTTCCTAAACATACTATACGTTTCATGTGATGCTAATGTTAACCTCAGCCATTCTAAAGCATTTTTCTTCAAACACCTTTTAACAATCATCATCCTAAATTCATTTGGAATTTTTTTAATTTTAAAATATTCTTCTAATTCCTTTAGAAATATTTTGGGATTGTCTCCCGATTCTTCTTCGAAAGTAGGTGGACTTATGTCATGCAACAAATAATTTGTACAATTTGTGTTACCTTGACTGTGTAACTGTGTATGTGTGTGCATGTTTTGTATTTGTCTATTACCATTTACTTCACAATCAGGTGACAAAGATTCTGTATCGTCACTCTCCAAATAATTCTCTAAGTTTTGTACAATATTACCTGAATTACCAGGTAAGTCAATACATGTAATATTCTTAGATTTTATTACCCTCTGGTTCTCAGAAATTTTGCTTGCCTGTAATGCAATCACAACTTGATTCAGCTTGCTAATGTTTTCTTTCTCTCTCTCAAAACTTTCCTGTGCCAAATCTATTCTTGTAATCATTTCACTATTCAACTTACTGACTTCATCATATTTAACTTTTAGTTCATCTTGTTGTGTTTGCACCTCAGTAGCAATTAGTTTAACATCATTTCTGATACTATTTACCTCTCTTACAAAATTATTCTGTATTTCAATATTTTCCTCATGGTATTTCCGTGAATTATCTAATAAGACTACATCTATTGCTTGTCTTATTCTATTCTCTAATTCCCCTATTTCTATTTTTTGTTTTTCTACAAATTCTACTTGTTGTTGCTTAAGGATTTCTGACTCCTTAGCCAATTCACTTCTTATATCTTTTACTACATTTTCCTGACTTATTTTCATTTCCTGAAACATCTCTTTTAACCTAGACATTTCTCCATCATGAGATTCTATTTTCTGTTTTAAAGATTTTATGCCTTCTCTACACTCTTCTCTTCCCTTCTCAATTTCATTTCTTAGGTTACCTAAACCTTGATCTATCCTAGCTTCTAATTTCTCTGAACTTTGATCTACTTTAGCATTTAAATTATCCATTTTAGCATCAAAATTACTCATCATTTTCTCTAACCTGTCTATTATCATTTCATTATCTTTACTCTGCATAATTTCTGTTCTACTTGTTCCTGCATCATCACTAATCATTCCTTCCACTACTTCCCTGACTTCTTGTATTTCTGCTCTCTTATCACTAACTAGTCTTTCCACTCCTTCCCCAACATTTTTATTCTTATTGTCTGTTAATTTTTTACCTTCCATTTTAGGTAATATCTTTCCCTTTCTTAATAACATAAAAATGAAAATTATAATTTTGTCACTTTTTCTATTAATTATCTATTAAGATTTTTCCGTACTCACTTTTCTTCTTTCTTCTTTCTTGATTCGAAGTTACCTGTCCATTACACTATTTATTCTCCTGTGGTGTAATCCTCCTTCTGCCTATTCGAGTCCCCGTTGGGGCGCCATTTATAGCAGGGTTTATGTCGAATCGTATTGATGGATGACGAATTATGCCCCTCGTTGAGGTGACCATTTGGAACAGGGTTGAAGTGGTTTGGGTAGATTCCCAACGTCAATGGGTGATGGAGTAATTATATCCCTCGATGTGGCGACATTTTGGTGAATGGAATAGATGGTTCTTGAAGTCCCAGCTTACCTCGGCGTGACTTCAGTCGGTTGAGCAAGATATCTTCTTTTACAGGGATGGTACGGCGGAAGGAAATTTTACGTAAAATGAATAATCATTTTTCTCTGTATGAAATAATGTAGAAACTTTTATTTCCTTACTTCAATCAACACCAGTTCGAACAAAATGTATGATACAACATTTATAACACTATTCTTACACAAGATTCACTTGATGTGACGCGTTTATATCTGGATGCGTGCAAGAATCAAAAGTTTTATACGGTTGTTCACTACCGTGTATAATAATTAAATTGTGTGTTTTCTAGCGATGATATTTAATGTAAAGATTATCTAGTTATACTCGATGATTGTTATGAGAATAGACTTATATTCTTCCGCACACAACGGCGTTTAAGAAGAGAATTTAACATCCGTTCACGGTGACTGTTAGGAGAAGAATAACCAGTTCATCTTCTTCTACACATTAGCATTTTGCTAATAGTTCGACCCCCCTAGAGGAATATTGAATATCCTCCATGGCAACGTAAAATCTTTTATATCTGATTGGTCCACGTTTTACGATATACGCGTCACACCAATCCCAAATAAGTTTGTTATTCAACAGTTTTGTGACGTCATTTCCACTTACATAGCTTCTCTGTGCATGACTCACTCTACTTAACCTCACATAATACAATATTTGAAACTCTTTGGGGACAACATAAAATAACAGTTTCAGCACCAATGAACGCATCACTTCAGCCAATGGAATTCGCAGGAATCACAAATGACAGATAGATGTTCACTCCACGTGGAGTAATCAGTGCGTCATCTGAGAGGTATCTATTACCAAAGATAAATCCATAGTAACGGTTTGACTACACCTATGCCGCCCCGCCGTTAGGAAAGATGAGGTGAGAGGAGACGGAGTGCTGTCGGCCCACACTTTACTATAGAAACTCCCCAGGACATTCGTCATGCCACCTACCATGGCCCCGAAACAATCTCGAGGGAGGTTGGGATACCGGAGGCCGCCCCCCAGAGCAAGGAATACGCCAGGCAGGTTTGCACAGCTGGCATCTAGCCAGCCGCATTCCTGAATCGGCCCACTAGGCTGGCTCGGACACCGGAGTCCGTCCCGCCGGAGAAGGTGTTTACTCAGAGCATATCATCCCACCATGCACCGCCGAGACACCCACCGACACTACTTACCCTGAGAGATACCACCAGAAATGAAATGAAATGTGTAGTGTTTAACGCCCGCTTTTACTACATACGGCACCGCAGGCGATGACACTGATGATACATGAAATGAAGATGGAGCACGGGTGGAATGATATGCCGGGGGAAACCGGAGATCCCGGAGAAAACCCGCCCCGGCGCCGTGTTGTCCACCAAAATCTCACTTTGCGGTCGCCTGGGATCGAACCCGCACCGCCTTGGTGAGAGCCAAGCGGTCTAACCACTGAGCCACGGCGCGGCCCACCACCAGATGAGAGATGATATGAAATGATAATGGAGATGAAATGAAGGAAAAGGAAATTCGGAGGGATGTAATTAACCTAACCAGCATTCACTTAGCGATCCGGGAACACCCCCTAAAGAACTATAGGTCAGTTTGTTCGGCTACGGGAATCGAACCGGCCCTCCCGAATGCTGGCCAGAGACGAAACCACCTGAGCCATTCCGCTCAGTTTGCCAAATGACACCTGTCTTAAATTTTCTGTAAAGGTTCATTCTAGATGGTTTTTGGCTGAATGGTAAACCCTTAAAGATAGACAAAGTTTTACTACAGAAAAATGAGGATCTTGTTGAAACACGCAAGTTATATCTGACATTTTTGGAGTGAACCATCTTTCAAGTTATTCGTTTAATTGTTTTTAATTTTTCTTCTCATTTAGGAACACGGTATTTCTTCTTTTTTTAAGTGTGTTGGCCTGCAAAGAGAACAGACTTCATTTCCATCCATACCTCCTAAATCTTAAGAATTCCTCTTTAGCTTAAGGCCTCCTATATTTCCCTTACACCTACAGCAAAATAATAAAAAAATTGAAAATATTTATATTAACATGAACTAAAACAATAAGGATTTGTAAGAAGAGTTTGTGCAATAGTTTAGCATGCCAATTGAACGTAAAACATCAGAATTTGTTCTCAAAAAACTCCATGGTAACATGTGAAGCTCGGTTTCGGGAAGTCCTGGATCAATTACCGTCGAGCGTCCACTCTTAACTTGGGTCTCTAATGGGTTACCTTTTTGGCAAGTGAATGCTGGGGTGCTTTCTCTTCTACCACTTTTTGCCAGCCCTCATTTCCTTTTCATTTATTTTCTTCTCATATTTCAGATGTGCTTTGAGATTTCGTAGCCCATAGCTACTCAATGATACCTCTTCAGTACACCTCTCACAAACCACTTAAATACCTTGGAGTGCCCTTCGACACCAACTTAACTCGGAAAGCTCAGACTGAATGAATCTTTAGGCTTTTTACTGCTCGCTTGATAGTGTAACTAAATATGTATTTTGACATTATAGTTCCCAGCACTGGTAATAAATTTCTATTGTGTTGTTGAACCTCCGTGCTTACTCGTATTTCGACAGTCTCGGGTATTTTCCTTACTTCCATAAAACGTTTGGAATCGTTTCTAGAAAAGGACTTAGGTAGGGTATGAAATTGATTTCTGGTAAAATATATAACGTAGATTTCATTTTGGATTGAAAACAAGTTCCTTATTTATTTAACATTTTTTATGACAGATGTCACTAAATACACAACGTTGTTCGCTGTTATTTAGAATTGGTTGGTTTAACTTTACTCTCACGCAAATTCTCTTCCGCGGTAATGGCAATGTTTACACATTCTATAGATGATGTTTCATAAGTGAAGTTGATTTTTAAACAAAATATTACTTCAAATGTGTTGTTACAGAGAATTATTCTAATCTTCAAAGTAAAAACCTTTGGATTTTATGTTCTGCTTTAGGCAAGGTTTAGTACTCCGCAATGGCATCAGTTTCCGTTTTCCTGATGCGGATACTTCGTTGACACTCATGATTTGAATAATTAATATAATCCTAATGGAAAACCAAAGTTTTATCAAGATGAAATATTAAGAGGTGTATCATTGTTTGAAATTTAAATTAAAGGGTATGTTTTACGCAAAGGTTTACACATTAGCTACTTTCTTCACTTAATTTAAATATTGGCACTAAATTAAAATCCCCTCATAAAACATAATATAAACAAAAAGAATGAAAATGTTATTTATTCCAGGAAAAAGCTATATCTGAGGTATTAAAGTAACTAGTCTACTTCAGAGTTTTCAAACTTTCTTCCACTTATGAAGTGGCAAAGATTATTTGATATCCAAAATCTGGGCTATATGTTTTGTGTCGATTCTTTACAATTCCTGAATGTTGTCCACAGTTCTTTGAGCTGTATGGGGTTTCGCATTATCTGCTGCATGACAACAACTAATGCCAAGTGCCTGTCTCAAAAATTGATGCACTCCTTCCAGTTTTTAATAATAAAGATTTTCATGTCTGC
Organism: Mantis religiosa; assembly: GCA_030765055.1. NCBI lineage: Eukaryota > Metazoa > Arthropoda > Insecta > Mantodea > Mantidae > Mantis > Mantis religiosa. The sequence goes on along the minus strand of CM060955.1, from coordinate 73,921,128 downwards.
ATGTTCATTTGGAACAAATTCCCAGTGATTCAAGCAGACACATATATTATTTTGAAGCCGAGCCCAGCTTTTTAACACAGAGTTTGCAGGTATACGTGTCTGAATCACTGTAGTGTTAGATTTGCAATAATAGACCTAATTTTATTTACCTGATAATTCTAATGGAACTGTCGTCCCAGGAATAGAAATAAGCTGGCGACAGATATTTACTGTACGCTCAGCTCGATCAGGTGTCAATTCATGTTCGTGATTTTTTTAATTGTCTTAATATCGCAAACTAAGAAGTATCAAGTTATTCTGGCTACTTCTTAGTACTTTTCTGTGGATTTTCTTCCTAAACTCTACTTGCATTCTCAGGATTCCATAACTTGACTCTTCCAGATCGTTATAAATCTTTAACGTTCGTCTCCTTTACTGAAACGCTGGAACCGCCATGCTGTTTGCTAACTAACAGTACCTTCACCTTCAACTTCATACACTCTTCGAGTTCTGAAAGCAGCTTTGTAATCTTGTTACCAATAGTACTTCAGAAGGACTTTAACGTAAATTCTGTTTCCATTTTAAAATCTTGTGGGTATGCTGGCTGCCAGTATTTAACAATACGGAACAATAATCACAACACCCTATAAATAGTATTGATAAAAATAAGGCATATATGCATAAGATGTAAACCAATCAAGGACTAAGTTGTCTTGCTCTTGCAGAATGACTATGACATGGCTCTAGGGGCAAACTTATGAAATCTTTTATAACCGTACCCCTGATAGGACTCTTACTGAGTGGAGGGGTGAGGTGAGAGGTAAGGATAGCCAAAGTGCCTCTCCTCCATAGCTGTGGGTTTATATCTCCCGATCTCGAGGATCAGGATTTTCGAAAACCAAATTCTGTACCATGCACACCGAAACTACCGCCGACACTTTAACCAGTCTGAAACAACCAATTAGGGTGCAAGGTGGATTGAAATGAGAGGTTAGGTCAAGTGGAGGGATTTGAAACTCGGGGACGGAATTATCCCTCACAGGATACTTTGTTTCGTTGTTGGGTTAATTTATTATAATCAATGCCTCGTAGAGTATATTTTTAATATGAAATTTAAAAGCAGATTTGCAGTTGCCGACAGTGCAGAATATACTACAGAAGTTTGCTGCAAGAAAAGAGTATTCCTTGTGTACATAAGATCGTGTAATTCAAATAGTACAAGAAATATCTCAAAAATGGTTATCTCCAAATATTTTAAATAGTCTGTGAGATGTAAGGAGACTTACATTTTTTGTGTATTAAGAGTTTATCTATGATCTATCTCTTACCGTTTATCGGTTATGCACAAGTCATTCAGAATAAAGATTATTTTCCCGTCTTGGTAGCGTAGGGGTAGCGTGTCTGACCCACGTTCAAGATGTCCCGAGTTCAAATCAAGTTGATTTACCTTGATATGGTTTTTCCCGGGGATTTCCATATTGTGAAACATTAACGTTGGGTAACTCTATGCTCTATGGACTCTGGGCTCATCTGAGCATCATTTCATCCGTTTTCATTCATCGTCCGATATGAATTAATGCTCTACGACGTTAAATAAAAGAATAAGTATAAATTCTAAGGTTATTTTCAAAAACAATTCAAGTTTACTTGATCAAGAAACTATCTCACAATACTAAATTTTAATTAATAAAAATGGGACCATTTTTTGAGAAAATCAACAATTCAAAAACTTATCCGTGCAAAGGTAAATTGTTAGAAAGGTATTTTCTGCAAAATTTTCGTGTCGCATTTCTGAAAGATGCTGAACTTAATACAGTTTAACCAATTCATTTCCGATCAGCTGTTAACATATAGACAAAGAGACCTTTATAATTTATTTAATTTTTTAATTCAGGGAGTCTAAAATAACTATGTGTTTGCACTAAAATATCGGTATCGAATGTTGGGTGGAGTAAAATTCTTCCCCAACTTCTATAATTAGGAGGAGAGGAGTGATTTATATTGATCTTAGTTTAATTTGGACTACTTTTGTTATAGTTGAATGTTCTTAACCAACTATTTAAAAGTTTATAATATTAAATGAAGTATCAAAAAAACTAAAATAAATTGCTATAACTTTATACTGAATGGTAAACAAATAAAATAGTTAATAATTATTTATGGATAGGTAGCGTCAGACTGAAAATTTAATCTCATGACCGGGATTTCAACCAGGGATCTTGCGCTCTGCGTCCAGCTGCTCTTAACTATGCACGTGCTCTTAACTGTGGTTCAGCTACCATGGCCAATGTGCCAGCGTGCCTCTCCAACTGCCTCGTGTTTTTCCCGGTAAACCACAAGGAGTTCTCATAAACACATGAGACAACTGCTTTAGCGACGACTTACTATGCTGTAAGTACTTTGAGGCCCCATCTTTATAGTTCAGACCACTAATAGGTCAATATGAGAACTCCTAGTGGTTCATTAGGGGAAAAGAAGAGTCAGTTGGGGGATTTAATACCATGCTGGCATGTTTGCCATGGTAGCTCCATGTTTAAAAGCAGCCGGACGGAGACCGGAAGATCCGTGGTTGAAATCCCCGCCGTCACATTAAATTTTTATCTGAGTCTTCCTTTCCATACTTCGGCCTAAATACGCCTAGTGTGAAATAATAATTAATTTTCTAGTAATTATTTAGTTGTAAATTCAAATTACAAATAAGCCAAAAATTACTGGCCGGTAAATGATTGTGAATATAAATTTGAGTAGCAGTTTTATTATTTCAGCATATGCTGTAAATACTATCGATGTACCAAAGTTATATCTTGAATTTTCTGGAAGTATTCTCTTTATTCACAATCCCTTTTGGGTAATTTATAGTCAGTACAAGATATTTTTATTAAAATCCAACATAAATCACATCGGACGATGGATGAAATGAAGTGAGCCCAAATGTATCCGAGGTCCATAATTATTCGATATTTCGTCTTTCAGGATAGAGAAAAACCTCTAAAAAGTCTTATCCAGTTAACTCAATCTGACCGCAGGAAAAGATAGTCTTAACAGAAAAACAAATCCTTAGTGCACACACTTTACCTAAAACGTTTTGTGGAAGCAAACACTTCTCAGACACTCCTTGTTATTGGTTTCAGTTTTCAAACGCATATACTTTTATTAAATGAAAACTCGTTACAGCATTCTCCTTTCCATTTCCACCTCCATGAGTATTTATAGAGAACTTATTTCTGAATTTCATAAATCACATAAAAACCAGCTACTTAAATATCTTTTGTCGCTTAAGCCTACTTCATTCCCCTCTCCCAGTTGTACTTACAGGAAAATATGTAATGAATCTATTTTGTAACTGTCTATTTCCTTTGCCATATAGGAAATAGAAGGATATGCCTTAAAATGACAGTTTGAATAAGAGTGTTTAAAGTAATGTAAATGAGTATAACATATAAGTGTTTTAATTTTTAGTTTTAATGTGACTTAGAAAAGAGGATGAAAGCTATGCAATGTACCAAAACGTTGTTAATTGCTATTTGGTAGCCCATAGAATCATATTAATACAACTCACACGTGTGATCACTGATTTTTGGTCATACCATTTTTGTCACTCACTAACTCGCAAACAAAAGTTTGCTAACGTTAAGTGAATGTCGCTGTAGGAATATATAACTGTAATTCCAAGGCCCCCCGGATCGATTGGCATGCCTGCTCGAACTAGGCCGGCCACGACGTGATAGAAATACTCAATGGTGCCAACTTTAATAATTCCTTTGTCCCTGGATGGAGCGCGACTATTATGAATGACCAGTGATATTGGCTTTCGGTGTACCGTAATGCTTCTATGTGCTATGTCACGTTCAGGGCAGGATTCAATTCATAACAGGAAGCTAACGTATATACTTCCTGGCGTTTGTGCAGGAGTCTATAACCTGTCGAACTCCAGTGTGAAAACTTTTTAGGAGCTGTTGTTTTATGGCATTAAATCACTCCTTTCTTTTGTTTCAGATAAACCGTTATAGAATGTACCATATATCTACGTATCTATATTTAACGTACAAAACAATATTGTTTTATAAATCCTTGAGTTTTAAACATCAATATAGAGAACTCTTACAAAACCATAGTAGGATTATCGAGCGGGATGGCTCAGGCCGTTTCGTCTATGCCCGTATTCGCGAGACCCAGGTTCGATTCCCGTGACCAACCTACCTAACCCATAGGTTTTTTCGCGGGTTTCCCTATTGTGAAAACAGGCGAAATACATATACTTGTGCAAATAATAGATTTACAAAAGTTTTAACAAAAGGCTGTCCCCAAAGATCTGTTTGTGAACCCCTCTTCTGGGAATTAGGTTTAGATCCAATTTTATTTAATATTTCTCAGGTAGAGGGTGCATATAGAGTAGAGGCGTATGCCGATGACATCCTTGTACTAATACAAGGAGATATTAGAAGAGAACTAGAGTACTACACTTATGATGTAATGAATGAAACATACATACAATGTACGAATAGTAAATTAAGCATATCAAAACAAAAACTATTAAAACTATTAAAAACTATTAAAGGGTAAATTACAGAGGTCTCCCACTGTAAAAATTAACAATGTGTCTATCATGAGAGAGAAAAGTATTAAATTCTTGGAGCTCCACTTTAACGAAAATGTGACTTTTAAAACACACTTAGATGAAACAGTCGCGAAAGCTTTCAAAATTATGAATAAGTTAATTAGATTAACGACAAATAATGGAAATATCCCATATAGGGTAATTAAAATATATAAAAATTTCACTTTAGCAGCCATAGTTGAATATGGTGCTAGCTGTTGGGGCGAGAGGATCATTTTAGAAACAACCAAAAGGAAAATAAGTAGCTTACAGCGGAAGGTCTTATTAAGGATGTCGGGAGCATTTTCCACTACTACTACAGATGCACTATTAATCATTCTAGGAATTTTACCTTTAGACTTAGAAATTAGGAAAAGAGTTGCACGTTACTGGCTACATCAGGAAAACCTTGTCAAAGCTTCCAGTATTTTAGATTGTTGCAGAGAAGATGAATTAGATCTAAATGATAAAATATTAGCAATTTAGCAGGATACCTGGGACGTAAGTTTAACTGGTAGGAGGACTTATTCTGTCTTTCCAGATATTCGTGAAAGATTGCAAATAAAATACATACAGCCGTCCCGTAACGGGACATTGTCCCTATTCAGAATACGTATTTAGTTTTGGCCAAATTCAAACTGACAGATGTGCATGCAGTGAAATTGGTACCCCAGAGCACTCATTATGGGAATGCCGAAATACTGCTCATCTTAGGTATAATTTTCAAAGACACTTACAGAATAAAAGATTATATGATATAATAAGAAAAAAGATATACTTACAATTGAATACCTTAACAGACAGGTACTCAAAATTTAAATACAAAGAATTTTATGGGATGGGTAACAGGTGACTTTCTCATTCCTTAGCATATTTTTAATACGCTTTAATATATTTTTTAAATATTTTTATTAAATACTTTTTAATTAATTTTACTTTTGTTGCATGTCTTTTTAGCATAAATTTTTAACACCAATTTTAACAAATGTTATTATTAATCTTTGTAGGCATTTGAATGTTATATAAATTGTTATGTTAGTTATTTATTATTATAAAAGTATGAATTGTAGTTAAAATTAATATGTTCAATTATACTGTACCTATAATCATAAATTTAAATTATTGCAACTCATTTGTATTGCGTGGTAAAATTTGTTTATGGGACTCAACCAAATTATTAAGATGTCGAGTCGTAAAGAAATAGGAGAAATTAAAAAAGGTTTCCCGGGTCACCAGGGTAGGTTATTAACATTCCCCGAATTTCTCGTCCCTCCATTTCATCTCCAGTATCATTTCACACCATCCCTCATACTGTGGTCTCTTTCAGGGTAGAAGTATCGGCGGGTGTTTAGGCGCTGCATGGCAGGATGTTATGCTCCTGGTTAACACTTCCTCCTTCGGTAGGGCGGTTTGCGGTCTCCGAGCTTCGTTGTGATGGCTTCCCGGGGGAGTTTCCAATTGGTAAAAATTAGGGTCCCTGCCCTCTGCACTGCCATGGCTACTTGTATCGGCCACCCTCTGTCTCTTCTGGCCTCATCGTTCCTCATAAGGATGCACCACTTTTGGCTTGGTGTTCAATAAACCATAGGTTTCGGTGCCAAATCCCTCCCGTAGTGATTCTAATACCAGGATTAGTTTCCTAAAAAAATTAAACGATCTTTGTTAAATATTCCTATTTAACGTGAACACATTCAATGAAACCAATCTTTAAATCAGTTACATCGTTCGCTCTGAAGTATTTCATAAATCAGATATTTAGGGGAGATGCGCCCAATACCGCACACCCAAGGTTTTTTTTCAAAATTCAAAGAAAATGCAATGTAAAATAAGAAACCTGTTACAATTATCATGAAGCTAATAACATACAGAAAGAGTATTAGTAATAAACATTCATGAACGCGAGTCATGCTGACTGTTAAAATCTAAAGTAAATATTATTGATAACTGCTCATCTCAGAAAGTGTTTCCCAGTACCGGACAGACGGAAGAGGAACCGCATGATAAATCACAAGATAATTATTCTTATCATAATTATTGTATTTTTGAGATAAAAACTCAAAACGGTAACGTGATAACATATTTTTCAAAACCTTCTCTAGAAATCTAAACAAAATAAAAATGTCTTACACCTAATGAAATATATATATTTTTTAACACAGTGATCGCATCTATAAAAATCAATGTTCTCTTGCGCTGTATATTCAGAATGTGCCCAACCCTTGCACGATACACACGGAACCCAAGCCTCGTCTGTGATTTCTAAGCAAATTATGCACTGTTAGAACACTTCAATCAACACTGGTTTTGGTTCCAAAATTTAATTTTCTTTTAGTCTTCCAAGGCTCTTCACTATTTCCAGTTTCTGTTGGGACAGAGTTAGAGTTAGGTTATCTATTTATGGTTTAATTAATGTAAGTCTTACGTCCCTTTGCTATTGGTTTGTTCTTCTGTTTTTGTGCCTTTTCTTGCAACATCAACTTATACAGAGCCGATGTTAATGTTTCAGCAATATATATTGCTACTCCCAGGTTCAGTGATCCTTCTATCACATTCTTTATTGCTTGTTTTATATTTTCTTCTAGCCATTTTCTTTCTTTCTTTTTTTTGCCTCCATATTGACAGGAATGCCTATAAGCAAAAATTAATCTAATGTCAAGTGCAAGTTCAGGGGATGAAAATATACCTTCGCGTACGGTACTGGGAAAATTGCTATCGTACGGTACTAAGCAACTCACACGTACGTATATATAACGTCATAGCACGGCCCGATTATTTTAAACCGACACTGTATTTTGTGTTTGTGTAGTCTACTTAATACCAAATAATATGAGTACAAATACTTAATTAGTTCTTCACAGGACAAGGCAGCAGCAATGTCAGCAAGTTATCAACAGCACAGCTCCAGTTCAGTACACGAATTCTCTAAACAATAACTTCTGATTCAACGGTCAAAGAGGAGGGAAAACTTTCCGTTGGTAACAAAGATAGTTGTTTGTCTATGTACACACCATGAGCTTCTACTATCTATCGGCAACTACGAGATACCAGCACCGTGCGGTACTGGGCAATGTGCGGTACTGGGCGCATCTTCCCTATAATGTCGCACTGTTTTGTGTGATGACGTAAAAGTGGTTTCACTTATCTTTAATTCTTGGAAACAACAATGATGGGCCCTGAGTCTACAAACAATCCTACCGAAGGAGAAGTGTTTACCAGGAATATATCATCCTGCCATGCACCACCGAAATACCTCCCGACATTTCTGCCCTGAAAGAAACCACGAGTTGAGAGATGATGTGAAATGATAATGGAGATGAAATGGAAGGACAAAAAATTCGGGGGATGTAATTAAATCACCCAGTATACATATATCAGCCAGGAGTATACCTATCCAAATCATTGCCTACACACAGCTAGTGTGGCAAGAACGATTAATTTCAATCAACTTACCTAAAAATGTGAAATGTGTAGTGTTTAACGCCCGCTTTTACTAAATACGGCACCGCAGGCGGTGACACTGATGATGCATGAGATGAAGATGGAGCACCGGTGGAATGAGATGGCGGGGGAAACCGGAGGTCCCGGAGAAAACCCGCCCCAACGCCGTGTTGTCCACCATAAATCTCACTTTGCGGTCGCCTGGGATCGAACCCGGGCCGCCTTGGTGAGAGCCAAGCGGTCTAACCACTGAGTCACGGCGTGGCCAACTTACCTAATAGTGGTAACTATAAAACCTGGGACTTAAGGACTTACAGCATAGTAAGTCGCCACAAAAAGGTGTATATATCATTGTATTTGAGTGCCCCTGGTGGTTTACAGGGAAAATAGTTGGAGAATTTAATGTCATGCTGGCATGTTAGCCATAGTAGTTCAATGGTTTAGTGCAACCGGGAGAACACCGGGAAATCCGTGGTTCAAATCCCGGCTATGGCATTGAATTTTTTAATTTGACTGTACCTATCCTAAACTACCCAACAATCACCTGGCGACCCCCAAAAAAAACATGGGACAGTTAGGCCGGCCACAGGAATGGAACCCGGACCTCAAATGGGGCCACAGACGAAACCGCCTGAACCATCCTACTCGGTAATATTAAGATAGAGTGCAGTACCTTTGGATCCGTCCCTTTCTGCTGCCATGGTGCGGGCGCTGCGAACACCGACCACTCGTGGTACCTCTAACGTTACTAATCTTTGTTTCATAGAACCTTGCCCCGCTGACATGTATCACTCTGCGTGCAACTACCTTCCCCCTCGCCCTAACTATCTAATGCTTTCGCGCCATAGGCTATAGGCGGTGCCTTCCCGTCACATTTAAACCTGCAGTAAACGTCATAATAATTGCCAGGAAGATAGATAAAATCATACAATTAAGAATATGAAGGCATGCACAAATACACGTTTATAATGAAACTGAATAATTTGAAAGTGAATGAATGAGCAATGAAACCGGAACAAGTTTATAATGAAAGCCCTTCGGCATCCTCCACTGGGACATTTTAGACCAGCACATATACCTTGCAAAAATGCTTGTCTTTCAGTATTAATAGTCGTGTCACGCCATATTTGTCGTGTGTCCTTCATTCACCCAAGTCTCGTCAATGTAGTATATTTTGCGGTTTGTATCCCGGTACAGTCTGATTGTCCTTAAATAGCGTCTTCGCCAAACAGCAATATCGCCCCTGGAGTGGTAAGTTTTCCTGTTGTCACAAGTTCATGTCGCGATGTTGCTACGCATCTAACACATCTGTAAGTTCAGGGCACAGCTGTTGAACTCCTCTCACTGACAAAGACGGATTCTTCTCTGTGAGTGCATTAAACACATGCACCACAATTCTTTTTTCGCCACTTTGTAAAGGTTTTCCCTTGCGATGCTTCAGAGAAAAACTGGCGATAGACTCATAATAAGTACACGCGCAATAAACGATCAATAAATTAATTTAGCTCTCGCACTCGGCACAACACACCTTTGAATTGTGATATATGACTAATCCAGTTCAAAACAAGGTCAGTGATAAAAGTCATATAAACGAATATGTCATCACTACCGCTAAATCACGTGCTATCGTGCCATGTACTTGAGAGCAAAGAAACCTCCTCTTTACTTCGTTTAAGAATTAACATGCATTTCAGATAAATCAACTCTGTTGCGTAATATATTTAATTCAAACCGTTACGAAAATATAAATTTGCAATTACCTTCAAACATATAAAGATATATCACCATGTCAAATAACGAACTAATTTTTATCACACAACAGTCGATACTATAGTAGCAGCCAATAAGAGGTGATTAGGTCACGTGACCGTTAAGAGATACCGGGCAAGCTTAAGTGAAACAAGGATTAGAGGCACCTCAGTCCGAATAATCGATGCCCTCCCGAGTGTGACTCGTTGGGATTGGGTTGGACTCGAGGGGGCGGTGGTTCCCGATACCCATGGGAGATTGGGTGCCTCCGGCCCCTCGGAGGGCGCAGAGGGTTACCTAAGAACTCCCGGGTGCTTGCCTGCAGAACGAGTAGTTGGTGTGCCAGATCACCAGTGGCCCCACCGGGCTTATACGGTAGCATTCCCTGAGGGGTGGATGCACGTCAGTGGCGTATCCACTACCACCCTGTGGAGTCACAGGATGGGTTTGACCTAACCGTTTTGTCCTTATCACAAACAGACCGTGGAAGACTAATAAGAGCAGAATACTATCTGGTATTAAAATTAGGAACAACGTTACAGATTTAAGAAGCCGAGAAGGTTGTTGTTCAATACCTTCTCTATCTACTAGGAACAATGTAGAGGAAGTAAAAACTGTAAGGTAGATGCCCTCAAACTGACAAGTTAGCTACTTGAATATTAGGGTCATGTTATACCTACATAAAGTACTTCATTAAATAACAGTTCAGTGACTTCAATTTACAAGCTTGTTTCGCGGAAGTACATAATGTATATTCACGAAATTCAGGACATAACATCCTTCTTGGAGGATGGAGCAGGTGAGGGCTCTACAAAACATTCCCACCAAAAACATTTTTATTTTCACATGAATGCATATAAAACGAAATGGTGCAGGGGAGGAAGCCATAAATGGCGGCAGGAGGATGCGCTTTTAGCTTTTATTTGTATGAGTTTGTGACTTCTTCACTATGTGGTGTGCGCAGGCGCCACTGGCATCAAACTTGTTTTGTTGGCGAAACACCGACAGCATCCGCGGAAATGGCAGGCTTCATGTCTTTTTTTGTATTGTCTGTCAGCGCTGCATCGAAAGCGAACGCATAGTTTTGAATTTGTGAGATCGCTCCATAGAGCTTTAACAAATGAGACCAGAGGCAAAAAGATTCAAGTGCGTTTCTCTATGGTATTACAAACTATACCAGACAATAAGCTTCGTGATAATTATTTTGATGCTTCTCTAGAGGGGTGGAATGTTACTAGAATATTGTACATTTTTATGCTTTTGAGGCATAGCATCAAAGAGTAGCTTCTATGAAAACTGTTGTGAGGCTTTATGCATTTTTTGTTCTTACTCAGCGTTTCAAGTTTTTATCTTTTAGTTCCTGTAGAAATAATTAAAGCGTATCTCTTTCAGGGTCGCCTATGCTCTTGAAATTAGAATTCTCTCTGGTGATTAGTTGCCCAACCTAAAATTGCGGACACATGTCAACATGATGAAGACAAACGTGCGTATAGGAAAGTAGGAAAATATCTATAAGTTGCTTTTTCCTAACAAAGACATCGTCAGGGTATTTGATATTTATTTGTACATTTTCTATTACAGATTAATTACAGTGACTTTAACATCGAACATGCACTATTATACATCCTGTACAAATACTGACCCAAGATTGCTGACCCAAGATTTACTCGCTGACTCAGGTCCCCTGGCTATAAGCCTTTGGTTTTCCTGAGCATCTTGATGTCATTTCTTCTTGAACTTCGCTTCTTTTGCCTAATCCACTTCTCTTAACCTATATAACAATTCTCCTATACATCTATGTTTTCCACCCATCTCCGTTTCCTTTACACACATTTCTTATCCAAAATTTTTCTCTTCCAATTTGTTAACTCCTTACGTTCTGTCACGAATGAACAGTGCTCTCTTCATCTCCACAAAATTCAATATCCCTACCTCATTACTTTTCAACCCTTTTAGATATATTATTTCTACTCTCACCCATGCTATTCCTCCTCTTCCAGTTTTGTCACAATGATTTATATATTTTTCCCTGCCCCTTTCTGTCTATAATTGCTTAAAGAGTTTCAAAGATTTCTTTTCCTTCTATACTTTCCCATGTCTCCTGTCTATGTCTTGTAATCTAGTTCTCACTTCCTTCCAAAATCCACTTTGATTTGACTCCTCTACGCTCCATAAATCTCCCATGCCTAACTTCGATACCATTCTTTCCAAGGCCGCGCCGTGGCTCAGTGGTTAGACCGCTTGGTTCTCACCAAGGCGGCCCGGGATCGATCCCAGGCGACCGCAAAGTGAGATTTGTGATGGACAACACGGCGCTGGGGCGGGTTTTCTCCGGGACCTCCGGTTTCTCCCATCATCTCATTCCACCGGTGCTCCATCTTCATCTCATGTATCACTAATTTCACCGCCTGCGGTGCAGTATGTAGTAAAAGTGGGCGTTAAACACTACACACATCACGTCACATTTTTTCCAATTGCGACTACCAAGTATTTGTATTCTAAATGGTATTCTTTTGCTTCATGCACAGATTCAATAATTCCCCTTTCTGTCCTTTAATGCACTTATACCAGAATTTCAGTATTCTCTCTATTATTATTCCCCTCCTTTTTGTATTACCCAACTCGAGTAATGCCACTTCTCTTGGTGCCGATTTTGGCAGCCCTAGTACTTCTTTGCAAAACAGTCCATACATTGGTCTAATTGTGTTTCTATCTCTGATGTGCCCCATACCTCCACTGCATACATTGTTCTGGATTCAATGACTGCTTCATGCATTCTTTCTAATCATCTAACTGACATCTCCAGTTTATGTTTACATATTCTCACCCCTGTCATTGCCGTCCTACCATTAGCAATTACTTTTCTGGCTTGTACGACCCACCCTCCATTGCTGCACATCCTTACACCTAAATAGTCATACTTCTTTGCCAGTTCTACTATTTTATCTCCAATGAACCACTCCTCGGAAAAATGTAAATACCTGGGATCTATAGTAACAGTAGATAGTAAAACATCAGTGGAAATTTAAGAAGGAATAGCAAGTGGTAACAGATGTTTCTATGCCTTGAAGAATATGTTTAAATCAAGGAACGTCAGTAGGAATACTAAAATTAAAATATATACAACAGTACTGACACCAATAATAATGCATGGTTCAGAAAGTTAGGTGTTGACAATCATAGAAGAACAATGGTTGTTACGGTGGGAAAGGAAGATCCTGAGAAATATATTTGGAGTGATAAAGGAGTTGGCCGGATGGAGAAGGCAGACTAACTTGAGTTACAGTGCCTATTTGGACAACCAAATATAGTAGTGAAAATTAAACAAGGAAGAATAAGATGGATTGGCCATGTGCAGAGAATTCCGGAAACCAGTGTAGTTAAGAAGATATTTATAGGAAAGCTGAATGGCAGAAGGAGAAGAGGAAGCTGCAGGAAAAGATGGGTAGATGATGTAGAAGACGATTTGAGAAAGTTGGGGGTAAAAGGATGGAGAAGAAAAACAGAAGACCGAGTAGAATGGAAGAGGGTAGTTAGGGAGGCCAAGGGCCTACATTGCCTGTAGCACCAACTATCATCATCATCATCATCATCATCATCATCATGAACCACTCCTCTCCTTCCTCAATATCGATCCACTTTTAATTTTTTTTTTTTTTTTTTTTTTTTTTTTTTGCTGTTTATTCTTAAACCCCAGAGAGCGCAAAAACTATGAATTGCCTCAATTGATTTTTGTAGACCTATTACAGAAATTACTCCTACCGTTAAATCATCCGTATACAATAGACCAGGAATCTCTTTGTTCATTATTATTGTCAAGGTAGTAATTGTACTGATGTCAAGAACTATTCTCAGTGTGGGACCAGGATCGAATTAACAAAACAGGGATAAGTATCGCTCACTGTATTTTCTGCTCCTTCTATTCATTTTCTTCCCCTCCTTCCATAATTTCACCGAGCAGGCTGGCCCGGGTAGCTTCGTCTATAGCGTGCATTCGGGAGATCCGGGTTCGACTCCGGTGGCCAACCTGAGTTTATTCAGCGTTTTCCTGGGTCACCGGGCGATTGCTAGGTGTATTAATTACATCCCCCGAATTTCCTATCCCTCCATTTAGTCTTCATTATCATTTCACATCATCTCTCATCTGGATGGTGTCTTTCAGGGTAGAAGTGTCGGCAAGTGTCTCGGCGTTGTATGGCAAGAAGATATGCTCTTGGTAAAACTTCCTACTCCGGTAAGAGGTCTCCCGTCTCTGAATCCGGTATAGTGGGGTCGTTTCCGGACCACAGCAGTGTGCATTACCGGTATTTCTGCGTTGCCGTGGAGTTTCCAACTAGTAATGTGCAGCGACCCCACCCTCTGCACTGTCGTGGCTCCTTGCGACGGCCGCCCTCTGTGTCCACCCTCCTCATCCTTTCTCCCGAGGCTGCCCCACTTGGGGGCATAGGTACAACAGACCAAGTTTGCACCTCCGTGTCGAATCCACTTAGTATCCCAGTCCATAATTTCCTCCTCTTACTCTTTTACCAAAATATACTGAGTTTGTAAGCAAAGAGGTGAAAAACGTGTGTGTCTTTTGCAGATAAGTTCATTTGCTCTTGCCCAATAGCAAAAGTAAAAAAGAAACGATAAATACATAAAATGGCCATTTGCATAATTTTAGAAACTGATGGCATTTACACAAAATGAAATGAGTGTATCAGAGAGATTTGTTTTTTGCATTTATATGATGAATTCTTTGTGCGGGAATGGAGCGCTAGAATTCGTTCCTCTCTTGTTTTGCTTTCGTGGGTGGAGTTTGTCCCGTACTGAAGTTAGCTGCCTAGTTTAACTGCTTTGATAGAGATCTGATTTTTTACCAGTGCGTGGGTATGCAATATAACTCAGTGGGTTCTTTCTAATATAATATGTAGCCTTTTCTAGGTCAAAAACTGCATTCTTGGACATTTCTTATCAGTCTCACCCTTGTATGTTTCATACTTTTTGATGTGGGAGAACTAGATATAATGTAACTTTGCTCTTATTCAGAGTAAATAATAATGATAATGTTGGGCTGGTCCCGTAGCTAGGTCGGTTGAACACCTGCCTTCCGTTCGAAGGGTACCAGGTTTGCTGATTAGCTGGGGTTGGTTATTTTTCTGCAGCCAAGAAGAATCCCCATCTTCCCTGGAGTCTGGAAGTATGAATGAGATTGCGAATGAGTGCCTGATTTAATAATTGAAATCCAAAGTAACATCAACCCAACATCTAGGAGTTAACACCATCGTCTCTAGGTGATATGATCATTGCCTTTTAAACGTGACAAAAAAAGATACTGTCATGAAGTTTTTAATAGGTTCTTTCTGTTATTCTGGTACATGCTATCTTAGTTCTTGCTTGTGTGCGATAGTGTTAAATTATTAAGTAGTTGCTATGAGGCTTTTAAGGTGCCATTTGTAACGCCATCCCTCCACTACTGCTATCTCCCCCCCCTCTCTCTCTCTCTCTCTCTCTCTCTCTCTCTCTCTCTCTCTCTCTCTCTCTCTCTCTCTCTCTCTCTCTCTCTCTGGCAACTTAACCCAAACGGTCTCTAATTAGAAGGAATGACACAGGAAGGTGATTTCACAGTTAGCGTCATCAATCTGGTATGCACAGAATGCTGTAGATAACACCTTGGGATTACATATGCGATTGATGTTAAATCGAGCTAGAGGAAAGAAAAGAATGAACATTATGAACATAACCAGCACTCAGTTTTTCACCTTTTCCCAATTATGTTTTAAAAAGTAACGGGGTTGTCAACTAGTAAGTAATGAATCAGAAGCAAAATAATGTAAAATCCAACTTATTTTTAATATTAATAGCATTCGTGTCATGTTTATCATGCCCGCCTCGGTAGAGTGGTGGTAGCATGTTTACCTCACGTTCCAGAGGTCCCAAGTTCGAAACTCAGTCAGGGTGATTTACCTGGATAAGGTTTTTCCGGGGTTTTCCCTTATCTTGAAAGACGAATCTTGGGCAACTCTAAGCTCTATGGGCCCCGGACTCATTTGAGCATTATTTCACCCATTACATTCATCGTCCGATATGACAACGTTGGAGGACGTAAATTACAAAAAAAAAAAAAAAAAAATGCTTATCATGTCATTGTGGAAAAGTGTGAGTGAGTGTGTGGTGTTTTAGGGCCCGTCGACAGCAAGGTCATTTGGGCCTCATTGTGGAAAAGAAGGCCTCAAAATAACACTAGGATATACGACATTAATCAAAATCGTAACAATTTTTGAGAAAATCTAAAGTAATGAAAATTTTTCATGCAATGTTTTAAGTAGTGGATGTTCTAGAAAATATTAGTGTTACATCTCCGTCTCGGTAGCGTGGTGGTAGCGTGTCTGCCTCACGTTCAAGAGGTCCCGAGTTGAAATCTCGGTCAGGGTGAGTTACCTGAATAAGGTTTTTCCGGGGTTTTCCCTTATCCTGAAAGACGAATGTCGGGTAACTCTAAGCTCTATGGAACCTGGGCTCATTTGAGCATCATTTCACCCATTCCATTCATCGTCTGATATGACTTAACGTTGGAGGACGTAAAATTAAAACTTAAAAAAAACTTAGTGTTACATTCTTAAATACGAAATTCGCTATAAATCTAGCTCTTGTTTTTACTCTACTAGTACATAAAATAGGGGAAGAAATAGTATTCCATTCGAAATTTCTTTCATGGGGTTTCATTGTAAATACATTTTTTGAAGTATGAATTAAAAAAGCCTTTTTAGAAAAGGCTGAAGTGTGTGTGTGTGAGTGTATGTATGTGTGTGTCTATGTCTGTGTGTCTGTCTGTCTGTTTTTGTTCACATTTGGACAACATAACTTAAAAACGAAAAATTGAATAATTCCTACTAAGTGACTTAGGTTTACGGTCTTCCCAGAAAGCAATACAAATATTTTCAAAACTGTACCCAATCTGAAATTAATATAACTTTAAATGAGACATTTTCGAAAAAAATTGTATTTTCTGCGGCAATTTATATTCAATTCCATAGCATATGTTATTTTAATAAGAAATGAAGTGTATATCTTAAACTTTTTGGGCGTTTAAAGTTATTTTCTTTCTGGATATTATTGCATAATTGGTAAATCGTAAGATAGTGTAACAATATATATCCAGTCTATCTAGATTAATATGATTTAAAGAATCGTTTACGCAAAAGTGAATAGAGAAAGTCATGTGATTACACACATAACACTTTTAGTTATGTTTTGTACAAAAAATATCCAGTCCTTCTTACATAATACTTTTTTGGCCCTCAAGATGTGAGATCTCGATATCAAATGATGCTGAAATACTACCAATATTTATTCAACTACCATAGACTGGTGGTAGAGAAACTAAAAATAGAAGAAGGAAAGAAAAAGAAATCTTAGAAATCTTAATGTAGTTTTGAATTTTAAATATAGATAGTTCCCTATTATTATTAGAGATTGCAATATATCACAAAAATATTTAAGCATTTCAAATATTTAAAAAATCAGAAAAATGACTAACTTGGTGTTTCATGAACTTTCATTATATCTTGCTTTACTTGTGTCTGCTCAAGCCTTAGGTATGTTACAAATTAAAAACGGATATTTGCTATTAAAAAGGGAAGTAAATATGTATACGTTCACAATAGTTAGGTATAAATTTGTAATGCTTGCGGGTAATCTCTATTTTAATTAAAAGAGAACTAACACAAGGACTCCACTACCTTGTGTTCGACAGCTTTTTGAACAATGAATGTCAATAAATGTTCGTCTGATTAAATATTCAGAGGCAACTGCTTTGATCAAATACAGGGCGTTATTATTGACTGCTACTGTTTGTCTTAATAGCGAGTGAGATAATTAAATTGTGCCATCTACAATTGATTTAGTAATTAATTTTGCTACAAGCGATTTGTAATTAGATATTAGTGTTTTGGTATCTCTGGAGCATTAAAGCCATTTTTGTAACATAGTTATATGAATAGGTGTGTGCTTGTTGCCCAACAGCTTATTAGCAATACCGTTTATATTATACATTGCATTATAGTTGTGTATTGTTTTTAATTTATGCCGTAATAGGTTTAGAGGTTTCGCCAACCATCATATGTGTATGAAAGTTGATAATTTAATAATAGCACAAATTTAAAACTTTAATCGCTCAACACAGAAAGATATAGTCCCATACATAAATGCAATTCTGTATTTAATTCTTTTCATAGGAGAAACTCAAATATTATGGATTCTGTCTTTTGAAGTACTGATTAACACTGTTTTCTAGAAAGAAGAATGGCACAATTAATAAGAGAATATACACAAAATATTCATTCAGATATTTTGTGAGTGCATGTTCTGTAACGTTTTCCATCACCATATTTCATGCATAACTTTTATCTTCTCTATTACGTACTTACGGCAAACAGAAGAAGTACAATGATGTTCAGATTTCAAGGGAAATGCATGTTTTCAGACTATTTAATAAAAAAGGCCATAACTGTGAACAAAATATCTCCAATGCGAAAAATAGGTTAAATACCGTATCTGATATTTGAGTTTGATTTATGAGTCACTATGTTTACACTCAAACTTCACTTACTTGTATAATTGAAACGTTTTCAAGATCATTCGATCTCATCCTCAGCTGTTTGGTGACTAAATGGACCTTCCTCTTCTTCCACTACTACGCAGCTCCGATCGCTCTGCCATCTGGTGTTAGGGGCACTAAGTTTTAATACTTCATTTAATGCCGGGATTTCAAAATTTATAACTTTATCACGGTTTTTGTTTATGAATATTTTTCCCAAATATCCAATTCTATGGGTGTACTTAAAGATTTTAACAGTTTAATGTTGTGGCCAATGTTGTGGTTTTCTGTCCAAAAATGGTGTGAAACTGCAGATTTTTCTGTTTGTTTCAACTTAATGTTCCTCTGGAGTTCTTTTTTGCCTGGTTAACAAGTTTCTCTTAGTTTTTCCTATGCTTCTTTTTTCACAGGTTTCACAATTAATCTGATAAATTCCTGATTTCAAATTGTTGGGGATTGTATTTTTCAGTGGTTTATTTAGCAGGTACCTCAGACTGAATTTGTTTTGGGGTGCTAGTTTTAAGTTTAGTCTTTTGAAGATTCGTTCAAATTTTCTAAAAGCCCATGGATGGTAGGTGAATTTTCTATATTGCCAATTTGTGTTTTTAAGTGGTGTGAGAGTAGCATTTTTTGATATTATCTTCAGTTTTTCTTTTCTCTTCATCATGTTCCTTATGATGGCTGGGTTGAATCCATTTAATACCGCTATGTCTTTTATGTGTTGTTCTTTCAAAAATTCATCCTTACTCAGTGGGATTTTGTATAGCCGGTGAATTAGACTTCTAAAGGCAGCTAGTTGATGTGAAAGTGGGTTGTATTCATTTTTCTTTACGTAATTATCTATGTGTGTGGGCTTCCTGTATATTCCAAAATCTACACCATGACGATTTCTAGTTATCTTGAGGTCCAAAAAGGGTAGGGTGTTGTCTCATTCTACTTCCATAGTAAATTGGATGTGATTATCTTGCAGGTTTAGTAATTTTAGAGAATCTTCTCTAAGTTTTTCCGGAATGATAGCAAAAACATCATCAACATATCTCTGCCAAAATTTATAAATCTGTGGGAAGGCCTTTACTATGTGTGTTTCCGTATCTGATATTCAGTTGAGCATTTCCAATGACGTGACAGGAAGATGTCACGAAGAAAGATGTTTCCACCTTTGAAACCATCCTTTAAATGGAAAATGTTTCAAGAATTTTGATTATTTTAAGATAGCTCTTACGATTCAGATTAATTTTCGATATTTAATGTGATATAAAAATATATAAAATGAAATGCTTATTTTGAAGTTTCTGGAATAAGTTTCTGAAGTTATGTTTATTTTGAATACAATTTGAGTAAAGGCTGGACAAATGCTCTCCGTTATTAACTTTTCCTAGTTCTAAAAATAGCTGAAAATAAATTGAAAGGTTAAATTGATTTAAGGATGGCAGTATTAAATATTTATAATTCATATAGACAGCCAAGCCTTATGAAAGCAAAACTGGCAAAACAGATCTAGTTAAATATACCTAAAATATACTTTCAATATTGTGACGTTGTGGGTTCGTAGAATTAAACGTCCAGTTTGCCGAAATTCTAAATAGAGATACACTGTTCAATTCTCACGTAACAACACTACTTCACCAATACAACACAATCTTCCAAGGTCGATGATAAAAACAAACAGTGACAGCTGATTACATTAGCTCTCGTTACAACAACACTCTTGTTACACAATTGACTCATCACTAGCCATGGCTTCTTTTTATACACCCATTCATGAATTCCAGACTGTTCTGTACAAATCACTAGATTTTTCTGGAATCAACAAGGCATCTAATAACGTAATCCTAATATTTTATCACCTTCTGGAAACGTCTGAGGGGGCAGGTCTTTTATCTCAGCTATCTGTGTTGCCGGCTATCTGTTTACACTAGCCGCGCTATAGTTAACTGCTTGCGCAAGCTCTTTATTACAGTGCAACAATATCCGCCGATTGTTTTCTATTTGTGCCGAAACTTTATTGCCTGTTGCCACGACACTATGCTTAAATATATTATTTCTACTAAATATAATTTGATTTATTACCAAAATAAAATTAAAGTGTGTTCCATTAACATTACATTATCAACTTCTTCACTTCTCTTCTCCACCCATTAAACATTTTTCAAACATAAGTTTTCTTTGTATGCCTCGGTAGCGTAGATGGTAGTATATATGCCTCCCGTTCAAGAGGTCCCAAGTTCGAATCTCGGTTATGGTGAGATACCTGGAAAAGGTTCTTCCAGGTTTCCACTTATCCTGGAAAGTCTAATGTTAGGTAGCTCTAAGCCCGATGCACCTTGGACTCTTTGGAGTATAATTTAACCCATTTCATTCATCGTCTAATATGACAATGTTAATAAAAATAAACCCATGGCGTGACAGCCCTTAGAGGGCCAAGGCCTACCAACCCGACTGCCCGCCTCACTCCCACTTACGGATGACAGAGGTGGACGATCGTCCAAACGATACGGGGAGGAGATGTGGCCAGCATCTCGGCATCCCCCAGCCGGAATGTTGGTTTCCGTGACCAGGGCCGCTTACCTAGCGTAATCTCTTCACTTTCCTCACGATGTGTGTGTGTGTGTGTGTGTGTGTGTGTGTGTGTGTGTGTGTGTGTGTGTGTGTGTGGTGTTTAACGCCCGCTTTTACTACATACGGCACCGCAGGCGGTGACACTGATGATGCATGAGATGAAGATGGAGCACCGGTGGAATGAGATGGTGGGGGAAACCGGAGATCCCGGAGAAAAGTCGCCCCAGCGCCGTGTTGTCCACCACAAATCTCACTTTGCGGTCGCCTGGGATCGAACCCGGGCCGCCTTGTTGAGAGCCAAGCGGTCTTACCACTGAGCCACTGCGCGGCCGACATTCTCACGATGCTGAGTGGGCACCGATCCTATACCGGGGACCTAAAATTCCCACCACCTGGAAGGGATCGAACCCGGGCCGCTTTCCGTGGCCAGGGACCAAGGCATGCTGCCTTAGCCCGCTACGCCACGGCGCAGGACTTATGCCAATGTTGGATGACGTAAATTACAAATTCAGGGTGAGTTACCTGGATAAAGCTTTTTCCGGGGTTTTCCCTTATGCTGAAAGACGAATGTCGTATAAATCTAAGCTCCATGAACCCCGGGCTCATTTGAGCATCATTTCACCCATTCCATTCATCGTCCGATGTAACTTAACATTGGAGGATGTAAATTAAAGAAAAAAGTAAATTACACAAAAAAGTTTCCTTCCTTTCTTTATTGCTTTCAATTTCAATTTTCATAACGGCGTTCTTTTAGCTATGTAACATATTGCATATCGGTATTTGGTATTCATTTGTATTCAGTTGTTTTGCTTTGAAAAATTAACCTAAAAACAAACAGCAAAATCCATTTTCTGTTTGTTCTTTATGGAAAATGTTACTAATAATTCTCACAAAACTAAGAAAAACGTAAAATTATTAGTGCCCAACTTATTTACTAATCAAGATCTTAAAAATATATATTTTTAGCACTCAAGAAAGCTAAAACAAAGGTTTATTCCATATATAGTGATAAGACGTTAGGTTTAGGACGATAGCCCAAATATTCGGTGCTCGTCCGTGCAGCAGAGTGGCAATAAAGTTCTCACATTTATTTTAACGGGGTTTAGCGTGCAGGTGGTGATATCAGAAATAGTACTTAGACCTCGTCCTGGGAAAACTGGGTTCGAGAAAGGGTAGCGCAAATGAGGTGCGAGAGCACAGTCAGCAGAAAGAAGGTCCCAGCTTTAAACCAGGCAGTGCCAGTGCCAGAGCTTCTGTCTTGGTTGGGAGTCGTTAAAACCACAGGGACACTAAGCCCCCTGCTAATGAGGGGCTCAGACCGCCACGGCCTCCTGCATGCCCTTCTTGCCACATGGAAATGAGCAGTCGTTATACTCCTGCAGGGCTGTCCAGCATCACGTACACATTCCATCATTCCCCGCCCACTCGCTATTGAATCTGAAAATGAAAAGAGAGGGGAAGCCGTCTAACTTTTTATCTTGTTTAAGCCAACTTCATTAATGTAAATCCATTTTCTGCTTTTCTGTTATTTCTTTTTTTTATCTGTATGGTTTTATTTTATGTTTTCTACAAATAACAGAACTCGCGGCTGCTCTTACGTACCTCACCTCTCTCTCTCGGTATTCCTTAATTTCACTTTCACTGCTGCCTATCTACAGTTAAGTGCAAGACGAACTGCATTTCACCCAAAAATTGATAGTCATATTTCACTGAAAACACGGTTTTAAGGCCCCATTAATAAATTAATACAATTAAACGTTTATTTGTGTGTGTATGTGTGCGTCGGTTAAACACCAAACTTGTGATTTTTGGGGTGCGATAGATGTACCTCTATATCAAACTATCCGTTAATATATAGAAGTTTATAACTTTTTTTTTTTTCAAAAGTGGTTCTACAACTTCGTTAAAATACCATGTTTAAGATAAAGGCGTAAAATCGAGCGGGATGGCTGAGGTGGAAGGCCCGATTTCGATTTCCGTGGCGTACCTATCTGAATCACGGGTTTTTCGGGGGTTTTCCCGGGTCTCAGACGAATACTGGGTAAAGTCTGTATAGTTAATGCGTGTACAGTTCGGCCGCATCATTTGCCCAACCCTTATAATCGTTTTACAACACCGGCCCTCCTCCCAGTCCTTTCTGCAGGGTTGCCACCTCTCGTACGAGGTTTCCTCTAAATAAATTTAGATACTTCCTCAGTTTTGACAAGCTACAATTCTACTGGATTCCATAATAACCCTTATCTTTCTTGCAAATGTGCAACCAATTCATCTAAGGTGGGCGTTCTCCGTTTTGCATAAAATCTATAAATTTTTCGGCGAATTAAATCACATGTGAAATTATCGAAACTTTAGAGAAACGTTTCCTTTTGTTTTCACACTTTATTGGTGTCTTTGGTATTCCTTTCGTCACAATTTTTCTTACTGTACTTCTCTGAATACCCAGAATTTACGTCCTCCAACGTTAAGTCATATCGGATGGCGAATGAATTGGGTAAAATGATGCTCAAATGAGTCCAGGGTCCATGGAGCTTACAGTTACCCGACATTCGTCTTGAAGGATAAGAGAAAACCCAGAAGAAAACCTTTTCCAGGTAACTCGCCCTGACCGAGATTCGAACTCGGGATCTCTTGAACGTGAGGCAGACATGCTGCCATCTACGCTACCGAGGCGGGCATTTATCAGGTTCATTGCATGACCCCTTACCAACATTATTTTTCAGCACATATTTATATGTGTTCAAAACAAGCGCTTGAATTTTCTTAGAAAAAGTTCCCGTTATAACTTTGTTTTTTTTTTTTTTTTTTTTTTTTTTTTTTTTAGGCTTCTCCAGTAACATAACTCGGCCCAGCAATATTTTCTAATTCATTCACACTATTGTCTTCACTTTGATTATTTTCAGTTGACTGGAAGTTATCTACTACTTCGTTTGCATTTACCACTGCATTTCCCTCCCACGGTCACCACATCGTGACACACAACGAATTTCTGCACGTAATCAAACAGATCAACTGGAAGCTGGAACTTTGGCAACTCAGACTCCACGTGGGGTAAACATTGGACTGTCATTTCCAGAAAATCAGAGCAGTTATTGGAACTCAACGACAGTGTTCCATTTCGGAAGAGTGGAGGCCATTAGTGGGTGGTAGGGTCTGTTTCCTTTGTGAGGCAACTGCACTCGCGTTCACTAGACAGATTTAGGTATGGTATACCTAAAACACTGAAAGAAAGTCTCCTGGGAATGAGTCGCAAAGGGTTGGAAAAGGTTCTTGCACCCTCCCTCGGTAGCTTATGACACCCCATGTCAATTCAGTTACAGACCATTCAGAAACATTCTGACGGCTTTTACTTTTCTGAATGAATCCCCTCTGCTTTAGTGTACAGAGTGAACTGGACGCATGTTTTTAACGGTTCTGCTCCTTGTGTAGCATGCGTTCTCTGTCACACAAGATTCGCTGTCCTTGTCCCACTGTGTAAGGGGTCGCATTCCTTTCAGGGACTTAATTTGCGTTAGTGGACAGTAATTACATCCCCCGAAAGTCCTGTTCCTCCATTTCACCTCCATTATTATTTCCGATCATCTCTCATCTGCTGGTCTCTTTCAGAGCAGAAGTGTCGGTGGCAGTCTGGGCTCTGCATGGCAGGATGATGTGCTCTGAGGAAACTACTTCTTCCTCCTTTAGTACGTCGGTTTCGGGTCTCCGAACTAGCTGCTGGGACAATTTCCGAACTACAGTAGGGAGGAATGTCCGTATTCCTAGCCTGCCGTGGGAGGTTTCTAAGTAAAATGTAGGGACCCTGCCCTCTGAACTGTCATGGCTCCTTGGGACGGCCGCCCTCTTATCTACTCTCGCCTCATCCTTCCCTTAGAGGCATAGGTACAATAGATCAAGACTGGTCGCAGCACCGATTTCCTTCCGTAATAATCCTAATTCTAAGATAAAGACCTGGTGGTCAGGTGGTTAGACCAAGAGAGCTCTTGAGTTCCATCCCAGGGGACCACATGCTGGAATTTGTTGTGGACTTAGCGCCGTCTAAGCAGTTTGTCTGCGGGTTCTCCGGTTTCCGGCCCCGTTCTTTCTGGAAGTGAAATTTATTATGATCCCTTTGCAGTAACAGATTTAGAAGTAATTTTATTACTCCTATGATATTTTATCGATCGCCAGTTTGCGGCAATGTTTGAAGAAGTTTCATGTATGGCCTGTTGAAATTGATTAAGCATCGAAATTTTGTAAGAAATTAACTTCGTAACATTTCAATCTACTTTTGTTAATTGTGTTTTATGTTGATTTGGACGATGATTTCCCAGCCAGAGCATGAAGCATCTTATCTCAAGGTGACTTTTTCTTTCTCTAAGTGGTTTACCGAAATAAAATAAGTTACTTGTTAGCTTTTTCAATAGATTCATTTTAACCCTCGATCAGTTAACATAAGATGAGATAGCACAAATGAAATTAAAATTTATCTAGTGGATTCACATTTTAAAATTATTTGTAGCAATTTATCAATATCCAGCTTCTTCGACGATCGAACTTGTTCTCAGGTCCTTCTTCTGCGATGATTAAAGTTGTTTAGTCCCATATCCCTCTATAGATCATTAATTTTTTCCTTAGCAATAACACATTTCTTTATCTGTACGTCGCTTACAGTAACCTATATAGAGGCGCTATTTATTTTTACAATTTCATTTTCTAAACTTAATTTAACATTATTATATTTTCAAACATTCTATAAATATTTTTAAAACTTCATGAAACAAATAAACAGCATTAATTTTTTTATTCAAGGCTAAATTCAAAACAATTGTTACAATTCCATGATCAATTTACAACATCGTGTATTATATCGCCAGGTGTGAGAAATCACATGCTATAACGTGAATGAAAATTGTGACTAGGGGAAAGAAGAGGAAATCAAAATCCCTTTGGTTAAGCAACAAAATGGAGGGCTGCAATGCAATTTACATTTATTTATATTTATATATGTATTTCTTATTATATTTGTTAGTATTTATGTCCCAAAAGTAAAAAACAGGGTGCGGATTTAAAAACCGGGTATAGGAATCATTCAGCATCGTGAGCAAATTGAGGAGCTACGAAAGTTTGCGAGTCCTGGTCAAGAAAGTGAACCTTTCCTGCAGAGGTACTGACCATATTTTCTACCCGTATCAGTTTGATGATCGCCCACTTCTACCTAGGAAATGTGGGCGTGAGGCCGGCAGTCGGATTGGCCGGCTCTGGCCTGCTGTCAGACAGTTGTTACGCCATGAATTACTATTACTATGTAATAAATTGCAAAGTTATGAAGCACGTTGAACTATATCAGAAGATATAAAAAATACACGAAAGAGGAAGGAATTCCAAAGCAAATATTTTAATAAATTAAACCGGAAAGGCGAAAAAGAAACGTCCCAGCACTAGCCGATTGAGCGACATGCATATAGCTGATAACGTAATCAAGACGGGGGACGAATCATGAGTGGGCAGAAAAGAATAACGCTGAGTAACCAGAAGATGCCGACGTACGTCGAGAAACCGGTTTAATCTTACTGGATTTCCTTGTGTTTTACGTTTACCCAATTAGGAATGTAAGAGTCTGTAAGAATGAAGAAATTTTAAGAAACTCTCTGCAAAATCTTGGGTTGTATGTTTTATTCATTTTTGTTCTTAACTAAAAATGCATTCAAATTCTTAAAACTATTTTAATAAAATCGAAAACGGTGAAAAACTTTCCAAATAAATGATAAGCTGAATTGGAGAGAATTCCCTCAAAATCATCATCTTGCACTTTCAGAATGTATCTACTCCAGTACATTTAATTCCGATGAAATTTCAAATACTTTCTATGGAAACTGAACATTTAGAATTTGGAATATCAAAGTAGGCGTACAGAATATATTATTTCAGTTTTAATTTGGAAGCATCTGAGACCTAGTGGAAGCATGAGACGTAAATCTTCTTAAGTTTTCACCATAAGAAAATTATTTGAAAAGCAATCGCAATTTTGCCTGTTTTGTCCCTCTCATTGTTTCCAGAAACAAATTTTTGTTTGGTGGCTAAAGAGGATGTAATAATAATAATTATCAATTAGAAATATCACCCATCATTGGATGTTTGACATCTTCAAATAGTCACCTTTCGTTAGCACTATTGTATGTCCTGCCGGGTGTCTGCATCTTCCCTTCATTATATGGAGAACATAGAGTAACATCTACCTCACTCTATACACATGAGTTTCCTCACAAAGGCTTTATCTCTTATGGTTTAACTTGGAAGAAATGTAGGTATATTTGTGACGTTAAAGATTTTTGAATTAACCGTTGTTACTCTTTGGAATTTTCAAACACATCGTGCTCTTTTTTCCAAGTGCAGATCACTATTTTGTCTCTCTTTATTTCTTTCTTTCATATTCTTCCACCTTCCCCTCTCTTTTAACTGTCTACTAAGTTTAGTAAGTGGGAGAAGTATTCAAAAATGTAATATCGAGATTTCATTGGAAACATATGTTTGGGTACCAATTCTACGTAGTGAAAGAGTAGTGAAGGAATGAAAGTTTAATAAAATCCTAATACTTTATACAGTATTAAAATATGTATTACAGTATTTACACAGACTGTTTATAAAATTGGTACATTTTTTCTTGTAAGGCTTGCAAGCAGCTCATCATGTTACACTGATAAACAAATTGTCTGTGTTTATCCAATCTGTTTAAGATTTGAATACAAATTTTATCTTTTTTACTTGTATTTCTAGAGCTTGGAATCTCTGGTACTTTGGGTCCATCGCTAACAACTTGGAGTTTGTGTTAAATGCTTATTATAACATGCTTTCTTTTCCTCTCACCTCAAACACAAATCATACTGAGCAACATCAGGAAAAGCAGGACCCTATATGTGCAAAAGTTAGCACTAGTTAGGAATTATGAATTATTGGAGGAATTTAGTAACAATGACGTCAAAATTAATTGAAAAAAAACTGTCTCTCAATAATATAAAAATGTAAGTGACGAGGTGCTAAAAACAGATTACAAATAGTTTTTATAGCTAGTTATGAAGTTACGATCTTTTCCTGAATGTGAGGTGTAGGGTAAGAATTAACTACATGGAGTACCAAGTACTTCTATTGGGAATTTAGGGTTCAGGCTAAAGAAACTTACCAGTTGTAGCAGCAGTAATCATTTATTGTGCTTTCCAATATTTTAGAGACTAGATCTTGATCTTTTGAGAATTTCACATAGAGTTAGGTGATCAATGTTAATTAAGTAATCTTTACCACCTCCCAAAACACACACACACACACACACACACACACACACACACACACACACACACACACACACACACACTAGTCCGCCTCGGTAGCGTGGTGGTAGCATATCTGCCTCATGTTCAAGAGGTCCCGAGTTCGAATCTCGGTCAGGGTGAGTTACCTGGATAAGGTTTTTTCCAGGGTTTTCCCTTATCCTTGAGGACGGATGTCGGGTAACTCTAAGCTCCATGGACCCTGGACTCATTTGAGCATCATTTCACCCAGTTCATTCACCGTCCGATATGACTTACCGTTGGAGGACATAATTACAAAAACACACACACACACACACACACACACACACACACACACACACACACACACACACACACACACTATAGGGAAGTCATTAATCCAATCTTGAACAACTTTTCACCCAATCTTGTCCTATGATTAATCTGAACATTGCAACAAATGGTTTTCTAGGTAAATCTGGAATTGTTTTAAGTTTATTTTGGAGAAAGGTCTCCATTCAATGTAAGAAAAATATTTTTAGAACAAGTCTGTGTATGTTTCATTTGTGTGGGTGCCTGTGAACAGCATGAGTAAAAAACAGAGTCGATTAAATAGAAAAGTTGGTATTTGCCTTAACATCTTCTAAGGATGTGATACCAGAATGTGCAAGAAAATCCCTCATCCCAAACTACACTTTACATTTGTTCAAACATATTAACTCTCACAAAAACTAACAATTTTGTTTAAAGTACTGTATATTCAAGTTATTTTCATAACAAATTAAATGTATACCTTGAATTTCCTGAGAATAGTCTCTGAAGTCTGTTTCTTCAGAATGAATTTTGCACAATTGGTAAATCTTAAGAGATAGACAATGTTGTAATAAATGCAACAACAAAAAATCAGTCGCTAAAGTGCATATTTTATGTCAAATACCTTTTTTGAATCGATAAACATTTTTGAGGATACGTTCTAGTCAGAGAATGGAACCTCAAAAGCACCATACTGTAATGGAATTTTATTACATGTCTTTTATTCTGTCACAGGCTGCAGCGTTTTTTTGAAGAAGTTTAATGAATTGCGTATTGAAATTTATTAAGCGTCGAAAGTTTGCATGAAATAGACTTCAATACATTTCAGTCTAAGTAGAGTGATTGTTAATTGATTTTGATGATGATTTTCTCAGCCGGAACATGAAGATTCCTATCTTAAAGCGTCGTCTTGGACCGGTGTCTAAATGATTTACCAAAATAAAATAAATTACATGCTAACTTTTTCAATATATTTAATTTAATTTTCGATTATTTAACATATGATGATATGGCATGAATGAAATTAAAATCTCTCCAGTATTTTCACTTTCTAAAATTACTAGTAGCAATCCCTAAGCGCCCCATCTTCTTTGACGATCACTTATTCCGTCCATATTCCTGTAGAAAATATTGATTTTCTTTGCCATAGCAACCATACGTTTCTTTATCTGTACGTAACTCTTAGCAGTCTATATACGTCTTATTTATTTTCATTTGCTAAACTTAATTTAAACATTACAATAATTTCAAACAATCATTAAATTAATTAAACTTTAAGTAAAATTATAAAACAAATAAATAGCATTCATTTTTTTCTTTTGACGCCAAATCCAAACAACTGTTACAACACAGTGAATAGCTCAAAAGATTTGGCTATCACTGAAGCCTACATTGTTGTTCAATTTCCATTGTACTTATAAAACATCATGTTATAAAAGCAATTCACAAATGTTATCTGTTTAACATGACAGAAAAATAAGCGATTTTAAGAATAATTTGTTGACGAGTGAATAGAGAAAGTCGTGTGAATGCAGCACCTCAGGTTTTCTCTTCCACAGAGATCCAACAGAGTACCAATGTTTTGGCGAGACTGTACTGGCAGTAATTAAAGCATGGAAAGAATGCCAGGAAATTAGACAGTGAATGTGGATACTACGTTACGTAATTAAAAGCATGTGCCAGTGTTTGTGAGTGGAACTATACTGAGAACAAGGTGGCTTCCATAACGATCTCCCTTTTTGGAACAAGTGGCAGCGTGAATATAAGGGAAACGCCATATGAAAAATAAAGGAAAAGGAACTAGAAAAGCTGCAACGAGGGCAAAGCTATAACTAAGAACAGCAAAACAGCAGAGGTGAGAGTGTGAGAAGACCAGGCCAAAGATTGCACATAGTAGCTTACAACATTAAGTATGAAAAATGATGTCATTCTCTATTAATAGGTACCATTAGTTGGTTAATATCAACAAATCTTCGTTTGGTAAGGAAAGCTAGATACCATAAACAAGAAATACGATGTAACTCCAAAATAATAAATTCTGGCTTGTTACATTCACATTATTTTCTCTATATACGCCTTTGATTTTGTATAGTTTCTATAGACAAGTATTACAAAATCACTTTTATGTGTCTTATATTAATAAACAAAATTGTTGCAAAAGCAGTTTCAGTACACCTGTTGGTCCAATGTGAGCAGAGGAAACTAAATCTATACTTAGATGTTTAGAAGGAGTTGGCCTTCATGCAGCATGACTTTGGAATTCCGCCGCGCAAAGGGCTCCGCGTTCGAGTCCCGCTTCGCAGATAGATGTTTGGGAATATGCAAGATTGCAAAAGGAAAAACCAGGCAAAAGAGTAAAGATCCGAAATACCAGGTGGCTCAACTGCCCCTTCTCCGCCGAAGCACATATTCCTTCGTGCATTAAAATAGTTGCAGAACGCAACGGGGAAATTCCAGTTAATCGTGTTCTATTCTGGGAACTGCCTCTTGTCATTTGGAGCAGGAGACAGTTCGCTCACGTCACTGTCATGCGATTAATTGCAACTACCCCTCTTCATTCTGCAACTGATTTAACCCACGAAGCGATAACTGATTACATAGAAGACGAGGCAGTTAGTCCACCTAGTATAATGCGGGAAAAAACTCCAGCCAGATTTCCCTGGCGCGACAGCCTTAAGAGGGCCAAGGCCTACCAACCCGACTGCCGGCCTGACCCCCACTTACGCACGGCAGAGGTGGACGATCATCCAACTGATACGGGGAGGAGACGTGGTCAGCATCTAGGCATCCACCAGCCGGAATGTTGGTTTTCGTGAACAGGCCCGCTTATTTAGTGTAAGCTCCTCACTTTCTTCACGATTCCGAGTGGGGACCGGCCCTATGCCCGGGACTTAAAATCCGCACTCCTTGAGTGGGATCGAACAGGGATCGCTTTCCATCGCCAGGGACCAAGGCATGCTGACATAGCCCGCTTCGCCACAGCGCAGGACTTTGATAATGTGTGCCGTCTCTAAACTCACTGGGAACGTCTGAATAGAGACTGCAATAAAATGCCTAAAATGTTAAAAGATTTAAACTAATAATAACAGATACTCGGTTACCAGTGATAGCGCCCGCCTCGGTAGCGTGGTGGTAGAGGCCTCACGTTCAAGAGGTCCCGAGTTCGATTCTCGGTCAGGGGGAGTTACCTTGATAAGGTTTTTTCCGCGGTTTTTCCTTAACCTTCAAGACGAATGTCGGGTAACTGTAAGCTCTATGGACCCTGGGCTCATTTGAGCATCATTTCACCCATTCCATTCATCGTCCGATATGACAATGTTGGAGGAAGTAATTACAAAAAAAAAGTGATAGTACAGAAAAGGTCATTTCAACGAAATTATGTAGTTTAAAGAAGTTTACTCTTTTCTTCCTTTCTTTCTATTTTAATGTGTTTCTATCTATATCTTGTGGTTACTCTTATACAAATTTATATAGTTGATTTAGAAGAAAAATTATTTCACAAATAATTCCCAGAAAATAATTATATTAGGATTGATATTTTAATCGTCTTCGTACAGTTGGATATCTCATGAAAAAATTTCAATCCTTTCAGAAAATTAAATAAATAAAATTGCGTATGCTGTGATATTAATTTAATGAGTGTAAAGTGTCACTTGATTTTAGAGAGACAAAGAACTTAGAGTGTTTACTGATAAATTAAAATGTTAAACAATATTAAATCATTAGTATAAGTTCCTAGTTTAGCAAAAATCTTTTTCTTTCTCTCTCCCTAAAAGTGTTTTCCGGATATTTGGCAACAGAGATAGTTGGAGTTTCGATAACGGAGTTCTACTGCCGTATTTTAATCAAAATAATTATGACCGTTTTTAAAAAATAACAAAATTGAATATAAAGCGTAGCTTAGGTTGCAGAATTTTCTTGCAAAGTTTCGTAACCCATCTTTGGAAAGTCCTCAACTTAAATGCTAAATTTGTTATTTGTCGAATCTTTTAGATTTTGAGTTATGCAGTTCAGAGGCACGCTAAGAGAGAGAGGGAGCGAGAAAGAGAGAGAGAGAGAGAGAGAGAGAGAGAGAGAGAGAGAGAGAGAGAAAGAGAGACATGGAACTGTCTAAAAACACTTTGAGCTTAGAGGGCCTCAAATCATAAATCAATATACTCGTATAATTGTTGGGTGGAATACTATATTATTCATAAATTATGAGCATGTAATAAAATGTATTATTAATTGAAAAAACAATAAAAGTAAGTCCAAAATGACTTATTAATACGTTTAAATGTGTTTGACGGAGTCTTCTACACTCAAACAGGTCAATTTTGACTAGCGCGCGGAGTATTTGAGAGAACTCCTACTTCGAGCCGAGCTCTGCTCACCACAAGAAGGCAAGGCAGAGGAATGCGTAACGTATTCACATTTGCTCTCTTTATGCCTTTCTCCTGGATATGATAAGGATGCTAGTTCATGTAAAATACACAGTGTTATGACACAACTCACCCATGCATAATACCCATCATTGCAGTTGCTGAAAAGAGCACTACTTCTGGCAGCATGGATGACTCATATACACTCTCATATACTCATCGCGTGGTAAACAGAACCACTACCAGAACAGATAAGCACTTCAAACCCCTCCTCCGTCTTCATGCCCCGCTTGCCTTCTTGTGGTAGGTAGACAGTGCTCCAGGTGGGTTGAATAAAATGGTCACCTCTGGGCCAACATTAAAGAAAAACAGTGGAAATACATGGGGCTTACCTCTTACAGAAGATACTGGAAGTGCTGTACTGTGGTTGGGCACACCACTTACATTCGCAGATGAAATGGTCATTGATTTTGTAGTTACTTCTTGAGAAATTAATGAAAGAAACAGTTGAAACTAGCCTTTCCCAATCTGTTTCATTAATTTCTCTGCGTGCATATGTACGAGGTGCGTTAAAGTCAGGTACCAGATAGGAACTTCTGGGTTTTATTCTTCTAAATACACGCAGACTCTTTGTGAATGCGTTACTGAGATAGCATCACTATACTGTGCATAGGACTCTAGTGGTAGTGACGAGAATAAGGACTGTTTTTGATACAGTTAATGTCATAGGTTTCACTCCCCTTAGTCCTGGACCCGTAGGACCAAGGACCCGGGCCTCCTTCGACCAGGGAGTTACCGAGCTCTCCCGAAAGGGCGCCCGGCGCCTTCGTGGGGCTTTCCATAGGGCAAGACCTAGAGACTAACAAGGCCACCCCCCATGTGGTCCTGTGGACTCAAGACGAGATGGAAAAGGATACGCCACTTACGCGCCCCAACACCAAATTTAGAAGGCTACCGATATGACCTCGATGGGGCCGCCTGGTGATCTAGCACACCTTCTACTAGCTATGCTGTCTAGTACGAGGGAATATTAATGGCTTCCCTCAACCCCGTCCAGAGAGGTCCCCGATCTCCCACGGGATCGGGAACCACTGCCCCCTCGAGTCCAACGCAATCCTAACAACTCCCTATAAGGGAGGGGCTCGAATGTTCGGCCCGAGGTTCCTCTAGTAACGTCAGAGGTACCGTGAGTGCTAGAAGTCCGCAGCGCCCGCACTACGGCAACTGAGAGGGACGGATCCCCTACCCTACGGGGATTGTTTTTGATTCATAAAATGGCGACGTTTTCATTGTAAGAACAGTGTGTAATCATTCTTTTTCTCCAATTTCGGGGTGTGATAACTTTTGAAATCATCGCCAGCTGAGTGAGGCCTGTGGTGATGGTACCATGGATGTGTCCAATCTGCGTTCCTGGGTGCAACAGTTCAATGAAGACAGAACATCGTGTGACAACAAACCAAGACAGTTACAGACATCGCCTCCACAATTGGCATTTCCATGGGATCTGTGCACACAATCCTGCATGAAGATCATATTTATTTTTTTTAAATAAAAGGGGCGTCCCCGCAACCGCCATCCCCGGTGACGATCGTCCACCTGGAGGCTACGTCGTTCTCCCCATGCACATGCGATTATTAAACTAACATGCAGCTATGGAAAGAATGCTAGAATGTTATTACACGTGCAAAGGCATGCTAAGGGGATTCGGGGTTATGTTCGGGTTCCGCTAAAGCATCCTGGTTAGTATCGGTTAATTCTACTCTTGCTAGCATGGAGACCATCCTAGCGCGTCAGTTGGCTTTACGGGCGCCAGCCATGACAGTGCTGACGCCCGGGTTTATTGCGTGCAGCATGCTTTGGGGGATTAGTATACAGGGATGCCGTTAGAGCTGCGGCTTAAGATTAAATGAGATGAAGGCGATGTTATGTCTAAACGAAATGGACATGTGGCATATGTAGCATGGGTTTAACTGGAGAAGCCGCTCTGTGTTGTGTTGAGTCCAGATGGTCTATGGGTGTCCTGTTGGTCTATTGTATCTGAAATTATACATTGTGTGGTTTAATCAAGGATTCAGTGGAACAAGGTGATTGAAGTACTCATGGACTTCCTCGGAAATTGTTTCATTAGTTAGGTTTCTGTCAACTACTGAGAGGGGTCGTTTGTGTGTGTATGATATTGCCCAAATTACTGTATTGGCGGGTTAGGTTTTTGGCACAGTTGGCGTAGAGGTCCGCCACTAATTTTTTAATGAATTGTTCGACTGTGTGCATGTGTAGCTCATTGTGGAGGAGTTTGGAGGGCGCGACAAATGGAACTTTGGCTATGGTTCCTAAAATCTTGTTTTGTAAAGTTTGGAGCATCTGTAGTTTGCATTTGGCTGCGTATCCCTAGACGGGTACTGTATATGTAAAGATGGGTCGCAGTAGAGTTTTACAGAGGATGAGGCCCAGTTGTATTTCAAGTGTGGAGCTGTAATTGATGATGGGGTATAATTTTCGCACTTGACCACCAGTTTTCTGGCGGACCTTTTGGATGTCCTTTCCCCAGGTTAGATCTTTGTACATAGTAACACCCAGGTACGTGAAAGTGTCTTTCCATAGTATGGGGGTGCCAAATGGTTGGAGAGGTGGATGGGTTCCAATGTTTGGTTCTGTGTTTGACTCTTTTGGTGAATATTATAGGTTGGGTTTTTGTGGTGTTGAATTTGATTCGCCATTGAATGGACCAGTGCTTAAGTGCAGTGAGGGCATGCTGGAGTCGTGTGGAGATGAACTTGACGTCGCCTGACTGGGCCATCAGGGCAGTGTCATCGGTGTAAAGTCAGAGTCTAATGTTTTCTGGCTTAGGAATGTCGTTCATGTATATAGAGAAACGGGTCGAACCCAGTACACTTCCCGGGAGGTCTCCGGGCTGAATCGGTCTCAGGATGGAGTTACTGTCCAGCAACGTAAAGAAGGTCCCTGGAAAGTATGTGCTGCCTTACACAGTGGGATAAGGACAGCAAATGTGTGTGGCAGAGAACGCTTGCTACACAAGGAACAGACCCTTAAAAAACAGCACCCTATTCACTCTGTATGCTAAAACCGAGAAGATTCATTCACAAGACTAGAAGCCGTCAGAATGTTTTTGAATGGTCTGTAACTGTACTGACATGGTGTGACATAAACCTGTCCAGAGAGGGTGTGGGAACCTTCGCCAACCCCCTTGCGTCTCAGGCGTCGGAGACTGTCTGTCCTGTGGAGGACAGTATGACTATTGATGCATGAATAGAAAGTTCTGTTGAAAATGCTCAATCGGCGATCCTCCAAAACAACGTTCTCCAATGGCTGGATCATGTCGTCTGACTGGCTGGTACGAGGCCATGACTGTCTTGGTTTGTTGTCACACGATGTTCTGCCTTCATTGAACTGTCGCAAACAGGAACGCACATTAGACATATCCATGGTACTATTACCACATGCCTTACACAACTAGTGATAAATTTCAATAGGTGTCGCACCTCGAAAATGGAGAAAACGAATTATTACATTGCTGCTTTTGCAATGAAAACATCGCTATTTTAAGTATAAAAAAGAGTCCTAACTCTCGTCGCTGGCACTGCAATTCTATGCACTGTTCAGTGCTGCCATCTCTATCACAAGAGACAAAGAGTCTACATTGTGCATTTAAAGAAAAACAGAAAGTTCTGAAAAAAGTAGGAGGTGTTATTACTTGACCGCACTTCATATGTGTGGAATTTCTTAAGGACACTTTATTCCACAGCATGTTCTGTTTGTTGTTTGTTTGTAATTTACGTCCTCCAACGTTAAGTCATATCGGACGATGAATGAAATGGATGAAATGATACTCAAATGAGCCCGGGGTGCATGGAGCTTAGAGTTACCTGACATTCGTCTTGAAGGATAACGGAAAACCCCCGAAAAACCTTATCCAGGTAACTCATCCTGACCGAGATTCGAACTCGGGACCTCTTGAACGTGAGGCAGACACGCTACCATCTACGCTTCCGAGGCGGGCGAGCATGTTCTACATTATGGTAATATAGGTTTAGATTAATTTACAAACATGTCTTTTACATCTATAATAAGTAAAAGTAAAGATACAAATTAGAGAAAATAAGAAATAGCTAGACCTGTTTAAGGTGAATTGAAGCTAGGAGTGCGCCTTGGAGAATGACAAAGTCAAGGATTTATTCAGCATTCAGGAGACACAAGCTACAATTAGATCTGATTATAAATGTAATGAGACATAATGAAAAAGAACGGGGACTATAAAGGAAGCAAAGACACTTCTATGGAGAAGCGCTGATGATATATAAAATTAATAAGGTAACACACCTTTATGAAAAACAGTGCTGTTAGAAGGGTTATTTTACTTTACCGCTTTTATTTAATCTTTGTTTCATACTCCTGTTATAAGTTAGTTAATGAAGACTTGAAAGCAATTCCTGGAATAGAAACTGTGACATTTTTCACGTCAGTCTGTCAAATAATAAATGGACTAGAGCGTAATATAACATCTGCGCTTAGCTTTAAACTAGCAAAACATTTCATCAGCATCACTTTATTTCATTAATTTGATTGAGTTTAAAATGCAAAACGGTAATCATATTTAAAAGTATATTATGAATAACAAAATCTAATAAAGTACGAAACTTTTTATTAGAGCTTTATAGAAAAGTTGATAACTGAAATGGCAGTATAGGTAGAATTAATGAAATTGAACATTCATTTTGTTTTTATTAAGCCGGTTATCATTCACAGATCTCATTCATTAACTCTTGAATATATAAACTTTTACCTCGGTTATAATTGTTAAAATATTGTGTGCAAATAAAATATGAATACTGCCAACTCTTCTTAGATGCCATAATTACACGAGTTTGTAAATGTATTTATGTCAGCTTAAACACTCAGTGTAATAATATCAAATATTAAATTTTCTCAGTAGTGTCACCGATGGCATTGTTTCGTTGCTGTCGGAAGCCGCAGCCGGCGCATCGGCGAACGCTGAACGCTTGCTGAGAAAGAGACAGAAACCAAGAGAGAAAGAGACAGAGTGATGTCTGGCTAGCTCTTTCTTTCTGCTGCCATATATAAAGATATATGGTCTGAACATAAAAGAGAGACAGACCTTCGCTAGCTAGGATTTCAAATAGATGAAAAACTTAATTTTGATATACATATTAAGAAGACATCAGATCGAGCAAGTAATA
The DNA here is from genome assembly GCA_030765055.1 of Mantis religiosa. Taxonomy (NCBI): domain Eukaryota; kingdom Metazoa; phylum Arthropoda; class Insecta; order Mantodea; family Mantidae; genus Mantis; species Mantis religiosa. The sequence goes on along the minus strand of CM060955.1, from coordinate 73,883,080 downwards.
TTATGATGAAGCTGGCAACTTCAAATTATCTTTGGAAACTGTGAGGATATATCATACCAGCATAATTATAGAAATTATGGGATATGGTGCTGCTGTTTGGAATCATCGTTTGCTAATACAGAAAAATATTAAGATAGTGAAGCGAGTTCAGCGACAATTTTTGTTAAGATCTACAGGAGCAACTGGAACAACAGCAACAATGGCCCTTTTAGTAATACTAGGAATTTGGCCTATATATTTAATAATCAGAAGAAGAGCAACCATCTATTGGTTTAAGAAAGCTAGATATAAGATAGTAGAGGTGATTGGAAAAATATGTGCAAATAAAAAGGAGATTAATGCGAAACTTCTGGATGATTGGCAGGATGAATGGAATGATATTGAAGTAGGAAGAAGATTATACCAATTTTTTCTGAACATACGTCAGCGTCTTGGAATGAAACATCTACATCCAAAACAAGGATTAATATATGTAAATTAATTTTTCTTTCACACTAGCCGTGTGTAGGACGCACTATGAAAGGGTAGAGCCAGAATGAAAAAGTCAATGCCATAGCCGGGATTTGAACCTCGTATCTTCTGGTTTCCGTCCAGCCGCTCTAACCATTTGAGCTACTATGGCCAACGTGCCAACATGACACTAAATTCTCCAGCTGACTCGTGTTTTCCCGGTAAACCACTAGGAGTTCTCATAAACACATGAGACAACTACCTTAATGGCGACTTACTATGCTGTAAGTACTTTAAGGCCGGGCTTTATAGTTCGGACCACTATTAGATACAATTAATGGAAATTAATTGTTCTTTCACACTGCCGTGTGTAGGACGCACTAAGAAAGGGTAGAGCCAGAATGAAAAATTCAGTGCCATAGCCGGGATTTGAACCACGGATCTTCTGGTTTCCGTCCAGCCGCTTTAACTTTAAAGTACTTTAAAGTACTTACAGCATAGTAAGTCGCCATTAAGGTAGTTGTCCCCTGTGTTTATTAGAACTCCTAGTGGTTTACTGGGAGAAACACGAGTCAGTTGCAGAATTTAATGTCATGTTGGCACGTTGGTCATAGTAGCTCAAATGGTTAGAGCGGCTGGACGGAAACCAGAAGATCCGTGGTTCAAATCCAGGCTATGGCATTGAATTTTTCATTCTGGCTCTACCCTTTCAAGGATTTATATATTTCTTATCAGGACATGGACCGTATGGTACGTAATTAATGAAAATAAGAAGGAAGGAAGCGGATAATTGTGGTATTTGTGACTTCAGGATACTCCGGAATATGTATTGTTAGTGAACAAAGGCAACTTTTAGAAGGCAAACTATTAGATGATATCCTTTTTTAAAAAAAAAAAAAAAAAAAAAAAAAAAAAAAAAAAAAAGTAGATTGTGAAATGTTAGAGGAACTTGCAGGCAAGGTATCAAGACTAGGGCTGGAACAATACCTAGAAGGAAAGCGAAGAGGACAACATAGATTATTAATAGGACAGGCAGATCACCAACCACTTAGGATGTCAGAAAGATTGTGGCAGAATGTTAATCGAATGGACTAGTGGAGGAGCAGTCGATTCTACCCAACCACTCTAGAACAAGGAGGAGCCTGTGATGATCAACCGATGATGACAACTTTGGACACCCATGGAAGGATAGAGGCTGGCAGATGTATAATGGAACAACTCGTGATCAACTGGAAGAAATATGATAAACCCAATTTAGGTTAGGTCAGCAATCTTATTAAAGAACGAAAATAACTTTTTTAATTTTTATGCAGATCCTTGTAATTAGTTTAAAAATTTTAATTGTATAATTTGTATAAGATTGCTGAATAGGTTAGTTTTATATTGTAAGCTGCTGGAAGTCAGCAGCATTATGTTTATTAGTTATTTTGTTTAATTAGAAGTAAAATGTATCTGCACAACTCTGTTTTGTAAGATCATAAAAGAATAAAGTTAAAAGGAATATATTCGATAGATACCATGTTTTGGTATAACTTCTAGAAGGCAAAGCTTTGGTAATGCAAATTTTATTTTTTATTTTTTTATTTTTTATTTTTCTCTGTTGGCGCTTCGCGAGGCCTTGAAACGTCGGCGGCTTTCTAAAAACAATGACTGAGGGTATAAAAACACCGTAGATCGGCTAGAGAGTTGCCAGTGAGATGTTAATTGAGTTGCAGCTGTGCAGTAATTTAAGTTTGTGCATTCTTTTGTTTGTTTACGTATGCCAGTGGAACGCGATGGCCTTAAAGACTGCGTTTGTGCATGTTACGTCATTTTTTTTGCTGTAAGGAGTGTACAAAGCATCTTTTTACTGAAATAAATAGCATTTTAAATGCCTGTAAACAAGACTTAATTCTACGAACCCACAAAGTCACAAATTATTAAACAATTGAAAGTTGGCTGCAATTTTCAAAGCATTACGGTACCAATAAAATGAAAAGCACAAAAACTCTAAAACACTTCATCTATACTAGCTTCTTCTTCTAACTTCCTATTACTACTCATCAAAAATAAAATAAAAATGTTTATTCGCCTTTTCCGAGTATCTCTGATTATTGGTTCGAATTTTCAAAACTTCATAATTAAATTGCTGTTGCTATTCAGTTATTTTTCTATATGATATGGATAGAGTAACGATTTTCAAAGACAACATCTAGAGACCCGCTTTTAATATCTAGCCATCGGCTTGGTTTCTCTAACCTTTGTACCTGTAATAATACATGAAGAGTAGAACTATTTTTTTAAAAAAAAAAAATCCTGGCGCAACAGCCCTTAGAGGGCCAAGGCCTACCAACCGGCTGCAGGCCTCACGCGCACTTACGCACGGCAGAGGTAGGAGTGTTCTCTTTTTCTATAATTTACGTGCTCCAACGTTAAGTCATATTGGACGATAAATGAAATGGGTGAAGTTATGCTCAATTGAGTCCGGAATCCATGGCGCTTAGAGTTACCCGTCTTTGAGGATAAGGGAAAACCCCGGAAAAGCCTTATCCAGGTAACTCGCCCTGACCGAGATTCGAACTCAGGACCTCTTGAACTTGACCGAAGTGGGCGATCACCCGACCGATATGGGGAGGAGATGTGGTCAGCATCTCGGCATCCCCCAGCCGGAACGTTGGTTTTCGTCACCAGGGCCGCTTACCTAGCGTGAGATCCTCAATTTCCTCACTATGCTGAGTGGACACCAGTCGTATACCCGGGACTTAAAATCCGCACCACATGGGTGGGATCGAACCCGGGCCGCTTTCCGTGGCCAGGGACTAAGACATGCTGCCTTAGCAGGCTAAGCCACGGCGCAGGACAGAACTATTCCTGCCAAAGGTTTATCTCGATTAGAAAGAAGTACTCTAAAGTAATCTTTTGTAAGAATATTGTCAAAATCAACTAAATAAACCAAATCATATCAGATCATAATCAAAATTATATAAAACAAAATGTGAATATATAGGGTGTTAATGGACTATACCGAAATAATTTCAAAGATTATAAACGTGACTAATATAAGCAACTTGAGAAAGGCAATGTATTGTCTAAGGCTAAACATAACGCAGTTAATTGTGTTAAACCTAATTGGCTAACAGAAGCTGATAAGTAGATGTTTAAACAAGGTGGCTGAAATTATTGGACTAGAGTGTCTTCAAAACTGTTTCCCGAGTATAGAAATATCGATTCTTAGCACCTCGCCATTGGCGTTCTCAAGATATAATGCCTCAAAAAATCTCTCAAATCTCGAACTAACCACCTGCCAGTGCGACACTGAACAGTGATTAAATGCCTTCTTGCATCATGTTAATTGTGCATCAAATGAATGCGCAGGCTTCCCGGCCTGTGTCTTGATACGTATCCTTAGGTTTCGGTGAAGGCCGCGTCATTTTGGTCATACTTGCCGACGTTTCGCTTGCTCCTGTCGTGGGGACAGGAGCCCAGAAGAGGCTCACCACAGGATAAGCGAAACGTCAGCAAGTGTGACCAAAATGACGTGGCCCTCACCGAAAGCTAAGGATTCTTACTCTAGTGGTATTTCTGTAACTCTTCTGGTGGCACAATGGTAACGCTGAAAACTGATGTTTCCGAGGTCATGGTTGCTGTTAATATAGATCTTTTTTCTTCTTGCTTTTAATACTGTCACCCAATTAGGGAAAGGGATGACCGGCGACCGCTGGAAGGAACCCCAGGCAGCTGGGCCACACCCACTCATCAGTCTCTGTCACTAACTGAGGGGGAAGATTAGAGGGAATGTCACTTGCGCTGGCGGCCCCTTCCCTCTCTTCCACGGCCATCTGGAACCTTCCTGTGGAAACTAGAGAAGTCGAGAAGGCGGCGATATTCCTATAAAAAGGGGCTGCAGTGAGCGGAGTTAGTCAGTGCTTGACGTGCTAGTGAGGTAGCGCCGTGTTAGTGGAAGAGAAGACCGCGCAACGGAGGAATTTACGTAATTGTGTACGTGCATCGGAACGATAACGGACGAACTGGTGAATCGTAATTGTGTGCATTACGTAATTTTGTGTAATTGGCAAGTGTTTAACTGTAAGTCGGTGGAAATAAAGAACATTTTTGAGTGGTGAAATTGGACTTTTCATTTCACGAACCCACAAAGTCACAATACGCACCTCAGAAGAGGACCTAACTGCCAGAGTAATAGTAGTATGTGAAATTATTCGACACAGAGAATGCATTTTGGACAGAGTACGACACTGTTTCCCTCACCGCTGTCAACTTTGCATTGAAAACTCGGATCGCCATTTCGGGCAGTTCCTATAAAACTGACATAAAGAGTTGCATCTACTTTTTATTTTATGTACGCTCCTTTAGCCTTTACACCATTTCCCATTTAAACGTACAGCATGTGAAAGTATTAAAGAGGATTTAGTATTTGATATAAATATTGTAATTAATTTGACTAACAATGTGAAATTACTCCGTAAAATACATTTATACAACAGTAAAAAGCCTTAGACAAAATTTAAAAAATATAATAAAAAGTGGCAAAAAATCTAAGGAGACAGGAACTCGTTTACCTTTCACTTGAAGGCTAATGTCTTAACAATTGCGCCACAGGGAGAGGACTACGAAACAACTATTTGTTTTCGTGTCTTGTGCACTCAAGTGGTATCATAAGTAATTTCTAATATTCTCGTAGATACACGGGTTTATATTTTAAGTGATAGACCTTTTAAAGCTGGTCGCTATGTGATGCTTTTGAAATTCCGTTCTCTTTCATGGTTTAGTTTCTCTCTTTGAGAGAAGAGTAAGTACTTAAAATTGGAATGAAAACAAATAAACAATATATCAAAATGATTCATTCCACGGAAAAATATGTATATTAATTAATTGTTATAGCAGTAAGATTTTCATAATGAAGAGGAATTCCGAGGATATATCATGTCATAAACATATCTTAAAATAGGGTTTTTAACAATAACTCAGAACCATTTTTGAGAAAATAAAAATGACCGAAAAATGTTCTATTCAGAGAGTAATCTAGGGTGGAAAGATTTTCCGTGTTGAATTCTTACCGCATCACATACGGACCGTTTTCTATAGAGGATTTCCTTTTAGAGTCAGGGGACCCTGAAATGTGTATTTTCATGAAATTTTGTTATTTAATTTTGAGTGGAATGCAATTCATTTCCTACTTACTATAAGCACGTAACAGAGAAAGTAAACAAGGAAAAAATCGGATTTCTATATTCAAGATTTGAAATGCTATGACAGCATGATAAA